>PVJA010011444.1:0-54545 GCA_004027025.1 Myocastor coypus
GCAGAAGGAAAGAGTGGGGGGGTGAGGGTGCAGCGGGGGGAGGGGAGAAGAAAGGAGAGGAGAGGGAGAAAGACAAGGGAAAGAGTAAGAAAGAAAGGGAAGGCGAAGAGGGGAAGACAGGAAAGAGGAAGAGAAAGAACGAAAGGGAAGCTGTAGCACCCCTGTGCCATTTCCAGACCTGTCCATCCGGGTCCCATCTGCCACATTTACCGTTAGCCATCAACCCTGACACCCTCGTGGCCAGGACCTGAGCCAGAGTGGACCACGGGGAAGCGTCCAGAGCATGGGCAGGTGAAAGCAGCCCGCTGGCCGTCCTTCCTCCACTGTCACTGTGCTTGGCAACCTGTCTGGTGAGGTTAGGGAAATCCATAGGTAGTCCCACATCTGTTTCTTGGCACTGAGCTTTTCTTCTTCAAATTATTGGGCCTCTGCTTTGAACATGACCGTTTTCTCAGCACAAAGCACAGAGAGCCTTCTGTCTCAGTCTCCTCAGTGCTATAATTACAGATGAGCACCAACATGCTCAGTTTCACTGGCTGCCACATTGCACCCGGTATTCCAGGGCCTGTGTGGATGTGGTACTGGAAATTGAACCTAATGCCTTGTGCTTGACAGGTGGGTGCTTAGACCACTGAGCTATCTCCCCAGCCAAGTACTTTCATGGAAACTGATAAAAGAACACAGATGTAAAGCTGTTTCATTTTATTAATAGAAAAATACTGAACCCCAAACTAACTTTATAAGTGTGTCCATGGTTTACATTAATTCTATAACTAATATGGTTATGTGTACATATTATGGTGGTTCATATACAGTAGTCCCTCGCTATTTTGTGACTTGACTCTTGGGTACTCACTGTTTCTCGTGTTTTCAAAAAATACTAATCTAAATTATTTGTCGCGGAATTTTTCTATATGGCAGGATTTTGCAATATCGTACAATGCAAGTATTTTGTTAAAATTACATAGGTTTATGAATTTAGAAAAAGGTTAAGAACATTTAGAAGTGTTTGTAAAACTGTGGAAAAGATTGTGGGAAGAGTTTATAAAGCATATGTATATATGTGTATTTATCACTAAAATAAGGATAACATCATTACTTTGCTGATTTTAACCAACTGTGGGGGTGTCTGGAATACTCCACAATAAATGAGGGACCACTGGACCACTGTATATATACACATGGTTAGAGAATCAGTGGCTTACCAATTATATATATATATATATATATATATATATATATATATATATATATTCTCAGGATTCTTCTCTTATTGCTGGGACAAATACTCAAAACCAGAAAATGAAGGAAGGAAAGGTTTATTTAGGTCACTGCTACTGGATGTTTCAGTCCATATGCAGCTGGCTTCAAGGCAGACTGAGACTGGCACATGGCAGAGGGCAGCAGTGCATGGTGGCCGAATAGCAATAATGGCAACTGAACAGTAACAGCAACAGAGACAGAGTCTGTTTTTCTGTCTTTCTTATATTGTGTTCAGGCTCTCTGTCCCAAGTTGGGCATAGCATTCACATCCATAATCCCTTCAGTACTAAAATCTATAATCTCAGTGTATCACCGGTAGTCCCAGGGCATCATGAGTTAATCTCAAACTCTAGAAGTCTCTGCCCCATAACTAGATTAGCTGTTAACGCTTCCATACAATGAACGGGACATAGCTCAGTTAGAAACGACAGAACTGTGAGGGCTGCAAATTCCCAAAGGAGAAACTGAGGTCTCTGTCCTTAAATGATTATAGCAGGGACGCATGAATCAGTCAGGAAGAGGCACGTGAGCAAGAGGCGCAGCTAAGAAACACTAAGGAAATTCAGCTGAGGTAAATGATTCTCAGCAGGCATCAGGATAAGGATTGAAGAGGTCAGTCCATGGAATGGGGCAAAGATTCTGCAGCTGAGTGACGTGCTAAGGAGCACGAGTCATAGAAAGTGTATCTTGGGAAATGACACAGGTGGTTAGAGACTTTAAACTTGAAGTTTAAGGAGAGAATTATTAATTTCCATAGATCGGTAGTGATGTGGTTAGTTCCACTGAGAAAATGACAGTCGGTGGGAAGATGAGGCCAAGGGACGCAAGAACCTCGACTGCAGAAACGACTCAGTTGAAGTTGATGGCTCATCCATGTCAAGCTTGCGGCAGCTGCATGTGTCGCTTAAGCCAGTATGTGGACGTATGTTGTCACAGAGCAAGTGTTTGCGGCTTTTTGCGGTAAGTACACGCTGCCCAAGAAAGAGCATCCCCCCATTAGCGAGACTCAACTGGGCTTGTGATGTCTCCAGCAAGAGTACAAAGAAGCGTGTGACATGCAGAACAAGAGTAGATCTAATTAGGTTTTGCTCAACTCTTCCTGGAAAAACACAGAGGTAAAGGAAATTCTGGACAAATACAAGGCACCTCAGGCCTGAAGACCATTATGTCTTTGCACTTGGGCAGTGAGCTTAACTCTCTTATCTATGCTGTGAGACAATGGTTGAAGGAAATGTTTTAACTTTTGAAGCCTGCATTGTCACCCAATAAATGAGAAATAATGCATCCATTCATAGGAACTTTTTTAATACATTCGTTCTGGAACTATAATTTTAAAAAATTATTTTAAAAATGCAGACCTGGCTGGCCAGACTGTTCAGTGGAATAAACCTCTTGCTTAGGCAGTCCCAGTGACCAGGATTCAATCCACAACACCATAAGCCATGCTGGCCTGGCCCCCAGGGTGTGCTGAGAGGGCAAGGGAGACCTAGTGTGGCGGTGTGCACCTGTAATCCTAGCCCTTGAGAGGCTGAAAACAGGAGGATTCGAAGGGTTCCTGTTTGTATAGCAAAACCCTACAACCTTGCACTAAATACTCAAAAATAAAAAAGTATACAAAATGCTGAATAAGTATTTAAAAGAAGGAAGATAAATAAAATGTTTACTACATTACTATACTGATACCATTTTTAACAACAAAATAAAGCTTTTATTTGATAACAGACATACTAGGATTCAAACTGAAATGTAGATAAGGGTAAGCTTAATTTATAACATGAAGAAAAGCCATAACTGTTCAACAGTGAAACAGTTAAAGTTTTCATTCAGTTTTTCCAAATTCTTTTTATTAAAAAACCAAGAAATTGCATTTTAATCTTTAAAGGCAAACATTAAAGTTGTAAAAGTATTCAGGGGCCGTAATATTTTCCAAGAAACAAGATAGTCTAAATGTAAATTTCAAGTCTCATTTAAAAAATAGTCTCTATTACCTGTGATTTACCTGGCTTTCCAATGTATGATTTCTTAATCTCACGAAGAGTTTCATACAGAGGATTTTTTTCCTAGTCACCAATATATGAATAAAAATTAGTAATGAAGAACTTGGCTTCCACCTAAATGTTAAGTCTCTAGCCAGTGTACTTTATGAAAAAGTTAAACATCCATCTGTGTAATTGCTTTCCAAATTACGTCTCCCTTCATATAACTGTTCTACTTATCTATCCTCATACAAATTTAAGCCAAATGAGGTTGTGATTATGTATTCAGTAGTGAGATAATCAGCTATCTTCTCACGCTTTGAAAATTCTGATTACCTTTCATTAAGTAGATAGGTGTTAATTTCCATAGGATCCCATACTTACATGAATCTACTGGGAATATTGCATACCAGAGTTATAAAATTGTAGTTTTCTTATAAATTATTATTTTCTTTAAAAAATGCCAATACTATGATTTACTGCATATCAAATGGTGTTTATCATTCATGTTAAATGGTACAATTAAATTGATTTCAAGAAAATATTAATCTAAATATTATATGAAATTCATGCTCTGGGAAACATGGGATTCATTTTATGAACTCATTATGCAGATTTCTTCTTCCACTAAAATTTAAAAAAAGACTGTATTTCCCTGCTACTTCTGAAATTTGTCTTAATCTTGCTGCCCAGGCCTACCCCTGTAGTTGCTAATCATATTTAATGTTGTAAATCTCGAGATTAAGTTGACACCATAAAGTATCAGGTCATCGCAATTCTAATCAGTGATTTAATCCCACAAAATGTTACATAAAAAAAGACATTATTACTATGATGATATGATTATTTTAAGCTAATTTAAATGTTTATCATATTTTATGCTGTGTCTGATTGTCTGATATTTATTAATATTCCTAACATATGATTCATTGCTCTAGATACTTACAGTTTTAGAGTATATTGAGGCGATGTGCTTCATGAGTCTAAGTGATTTCCAAACAAAAGATTCCCAATGAAATATTTCTTTGTCTTTTTTTTTTTTTTTTTTTTTTTTTTTTTTTTTTTTTTTTTTTTTTTTTTTTTTTTTTTTTTTTTTTTTTTTTTTTTTTTTTTTTTTTTGTAACTAGAGAATGAAGCAAACAGATGATACTGGAATCACCAGCTGGAGGAGTATTGAAGTGTTTTATTGAGAATCAGTCCCAGGATCAGGAGTGGATAGTTTTTCCTTTCATTCTGTTTTTGGTCTGTACTTAAAAGTGTCATCAGACTTTACCTACACATTGTTTCCCTTCTACACCTATCTGTGTCTGTGGAATATACAGTGTTGGGGCTGGTGAGATAGCTCAGCTATAGAAGTGCCTTCCTGGCAAGCACAAGGCGGGTATGCATGAGTAGTTCCTAGTGCATTTATAATGCTATTGGCTCACACTTCCATAAAAAAAAAAAAAAAAAAAAAAAAAAAAAAAAAAAAAAAAAAAAAAAAAAAAAAAAAAAAAAAAAAAAAAAAAAAAAAAAAAAAAAAAAAAAAAAAGCACCAGTAAATCTTCAAGAAGAACATTCTCATGGGCAGGGAAAATTCCTGGGTTTTCAATTTCACCTCTCACATTGAGTTGGTTAAATGATATCCAAAGATCATGTACAGGTTCCCCATTTAAGGCATATCCCCAACTCACCCTGTGAAAAAGTCAGTTTGCAGAAGTGTCAAAAGTGAAATATTTTTCCTATCAGTTATGTTTAATCCTTTTTTTTCTTTTCAAGGTTTCTAATACTAGGAAAAAAATATCATACCATGTCTTATAAGTAGATTGTAAGTCAAAGATACAGTATGAATCATAAAACAGAAATTATAATTAAAATAATATTCAGAAAATTAAATATTAATTAAAATTAAATTAAATATTTCAAAACAATATCCCAACGTTCAAATCAAATTGTGAGTCCAACTTAGAAGCCAGAATGTTGTGTACCATAAGTATGAATCTATAATCAATTCAGAGTACTAGAATAGTATTTGAACTGGATAATACATACAAAAATGTCAACTAAGAAAAAGTTTCCATGGTAGTAAAGAACTGCTAAGAATAAAGCATAATGTATATACTGGAATGGCAAATATATGACCAGAATTTCTAATAGTTTGGGGATAGGGTGTTGCACAAACTTCTAGTATGACATGGACGTGAACAGTGTCCGTGACACTTACTGGTGGCCAGGTGTCACTTGTGGGACTGAGCTACTGCTATTTCCTTGATATTCACCCTGTAGAACCAGACAGAATCATGACCCAAAGGGTGCAGGAGAAACCTATTTGTAGAATACGCTGATGGAAGTATTTTATGGTTGTATGTAAAAGAATACTTAAAAGACTGCTGCTGTGTACCTCCTTTTCTCCTGTGTTTAAATGTTTGTCCTATCTGGTGGGTTATTTCCATTCTCCTTCACGGAGTTGTGGTTATTTTGATCCTTAAAAAAAGGGAAAAATTATATACATATATACACACACACACACGAGAGAGAGCATAGATATATACCTACTTTCTCTTAGTTCATTGAGAATAAAAGTTTGTACTAATATTGTTTAGACAAGACACCAGGTCTGCATCTTGTACTCTGGATAACTACTATGAAGGCAACAATATCCATTGTATTAATATTGTGAGCATCCTACTACTTTGTTTTGAAACTGTTTCATTGCTATTGTATCTTTTTCTCATTTAAATGAATAAAATATGTACTCTAAATATTACACTTAATTGACATTTTCTAAATGAGATTATATTTATATCTTGAGATAAGAACATAAACTTCTAATTTAAGCAGTGTGTTTGACTCATACCATTATAGGAGACATTTGGTATTACTCTGCAATGAATTCCTCAGAGGGGATTTAGTTTCTATTCAAATTTAATTACTAATTTTTGAAAACTGCAAAGTAGAAATGTTTTCATCAATACTTATACTTTAAGTTCTCAAACTGAAAAACCATTTTCCATTAGACATTCACTAAATTTTTACTGCTAAAAAATAATCACAGAAAAGAAGGCTATGTACAAAAAGGAAAGTATAAATTTGGTTACTTCTGTCATAGTACTTAAATAGAGGCAGTATGTTAGAATAATGTATTCTTTCTTTCTTGAGAATTTAAAATACTTGGCTTATCACAGTTTTCCAACTGAAAAGTCGAGTAGATGGAGAAAAGTTCATTTTCTTTTATGTTAATTATGGATATTAAATTATTAAAGTACATGACTTGGTAACCTAATTAAATTCTGCCTGTCATTAAGTCCCAGGCTAGGTGCTAGCCTTCTCTCTGGTTTCTCAAGCTGATAACAGGTAGATATTATCATCAGATGATATGGAAAGATCTTTTCTAGTGTAACTGAATAACACAAATGGAAGTACAGAATTTCTGCTATCATAAAGAAAAATTATAAGTTCAATTAATTATAGTAATATTTTGAAGTAGTCTATCATGTTTCTATATCAGGTTCTTATAATTCAAGAGTAATGGTTCATTGATCATTATCTGTATATATGAAAAAGAAAATGACATAAAAAATATAATCATATTGCAAATACCAGGATCTCTAAAATCATATGTGCTCTGGTATATCATTTACAGCAAATGTTTTTTGTTTGTTTGTTTGTTTCAGATAAGGCTTCTGAAGGTGATAGAATTCGTTTTAGATATCCTTCACAATATGCCTGATAAATTATTTTTCCTCTTCACCCTAGTATTGAGCTATTCTGTTTTCAGCACCTCAGCAAATTCTTTGTATGCAGATGCTTGTAACTACTTAAGACTCTTCAAAGCACAAGATTTCTTTACATCGCTTTTCAAATTTATATATTGTCTCCTATTGTACAATAAAATAAACCTGATTTACTTAATCTTTGTATTACCAGTTTAAGGAGCAGTACCTGAATATTATAACAAATGCTTATTTCATTGTATATTAATAAAAAACAAAGAAAACAATGATGATCTATGGTGAAGTGGTCCAATATTATGCTGACCAGCTTATATAAAATTGTAGGGCAGTCATCAGCAAATGTTGCTCATCGTTTCATGGACCTACAAAAATGAAGCTCCGTTCAGGACATACGTGCTGTGGGGCCCATTACTAAAGCAAGGATGTTCACAGAATGCACTGCAGCATGATGACCTCCCTGCAGAACGGCGCCTTCAGGATGGAAAGCATCCTTCTGATATGGACTAAAACTGCTGCCCTGAGAGGAGACTGATATTATTGGCAGCTTACTTGTGTCACTGTAATACTGAAAACAGCCTCTAGTAGGCTATTTAAAAGCAATGATATTTTCTATAATACACTGAAAGCATCATTCAATAAAATTAAAAAAATTAATTAGTATGCACAGGAATGAAGGTTTTAATAGGACTATGTATTTATTTTTTTTAATTGTATGGTTATTGTGTCTATGGCCCTTTAGGTAACTGAAATGTTACTAAAATAGGTGAATGATACAAAAATAGAACAAATTAAAAATATATTGAACTCTCATTTTACAATGACTAGCTTTGAGTAGCTGCTCCCCAAAACTGAATTTTCTACAGCTGTATTTTTAAAGCTATTCAAAATGAAAACCCCGTCTTTCCTCTAAAACAAGGTGAGTCCCTTTTCAGTTAACATTGTCAATATCTCTTAGGCTTTTTGTTCATTATTTTGAATATTCAAATTCATTAATATACAAAATTTTAATGCACTAGATACCCAGAATATTAGCCATTGCCATTATCTAAGTATTTTATTATGAAATTATATTTTATTTTTATCAAAAAACATCTAGAGTGTTTTTATATTATGCTTATTAATATTTACTTGGATTATATTAAAATGTATTGAGATGTGTTCAAAATAAGTTCATATATTCTGAAATTGCATTATGAGAAATCAATCAAAAAGTAATAATAAATGTTGTCAACCTTGATGGGAAATAAATGTTGTAAACTTTTGGTGCAGGGGCTGGGGAGATAGTTCATGGGCATGAGTGCCTGCCTGGCAAGTGCAAGGTCCTAAGCTCAATCCCTGGTTCCAAGAAAAAGAAAATTTAGTGCAAATAGAAATTGGTATGGACATTATAGAAAACAGTATTGGCAGTCCTGGCTTTTGCTGGAGTTTGTCAAAACTGCAAAGTAGAATATCATGTGGTCCAGCAGCCTCATTTGCTGGAGTTTGTCAAAACTGCAAAGTAGAATATCATGTGGTCCAGCAGCCTCATTTGTGAGTGTACGGTAATTCCAATGCAAGTGAAATCAGGATATTTTCATTTTTTATCTTTATTTTTTTTGTGTGAGTGTGTACTTGTAATGGGACTCAGTTCCTCTTGCTGGAAAGGAACTGGGCCATTGAGCCATATTGCAAATCCAGAAATCAGGACTTTAAAGAGAGCTCTCTGATCCCCTGTTCATTACAGCAGTACAGCAAGAGTCAGGGTATGAACACAACCTAAACATGTACCAACATGTTATAAAGACACATTATAAAGAAAATGTGGACACACACATGCACACACACACACACACACACACACACACACACAAATACACATGTATGTATAAATTCAGTCTATGAAAAGAAGGCAATGTTATCCTTGGCAATGACAAAGGTAATTAGAGAGGGTAGCAAATCTAAATGAATTAAGCCATCACAAAAATACCAGACAACTTTCTCAAGTATTCTCAGATATTAATGTCGTCCCTCCACAGACTTGCCCTGTAGAAAGCACATCACAGGATACTTTATGTGATTCCCTGCTCAGTTGCTCTTCTGGCTCTATTTTACTTAGATACATTGCCAACAATTCTTCAGTTTAACTCAAAAGCAGTGTGCCTTGCTAAATGCATCCACACTGTACAAAACTAATGAAAATAAAGAGCTTAAAGAGGTTTCCTGTATGTAATTGTACTGATAGTCTCATTATGAAGCATCAGTAAAATCAGTAATTTTCCCTTTTTCTCATATTTCAAGGGAACCCCATTTAAGCAAATTTTATATTGCTGTAAGGTTTTATGACATTGACAGAAGAGAAGAGTATTATTTGTCCTGTATCAAGACACTAAAACCCATTTTACCAAATATGACCGATAGCATTTTGGTAGTCTCTGTCCTTTATTAGGCTAAAATCCCATCATCAAATTTCTACCATGGTAATAAATAGTATTGTGTCAGGATTTCCCAACAAATGACATTCACCTAGTAAGGTGACGGGTTGATACATATCCATCATAAAATGTCCAAACTAATACAGCCAAGTCATCCATATGGTTAGTGTGTTCTTGCGGTGATGGACACCCTCTGATAATTTCATGCTTCATTTGCTTAGCAGGTACTTTGTTCAAATTTCTTTAAAACTGACCTAGTGGCTTTCACAAAGCATGGGAAAAGACATAGATGTGTTTCGCTCTATCTCTTTGCTCCATGAAATATCGATATGAATGTCTTTTATCATTAATTATACTGTTTAGGAAAAGAAATAGAGGCTTTAGGTTGATTTTTGGACAATGTAACTATTGACTGAGACTTTGCCATGGCAACACTTTAATCATTCCTTTAAGATCGGAAGAAGACACATGAAGCATTAAAGACACTAATACTTGAAGTTTCTTATAACCTAAGTTTCAGAAGTAAAGCTTAGGCAAACATAGAAAGCTACACTATTCAACACACAAACATTCATATTTTACTTTCAGTCATAGTGATTGATCATGCACCACATAGCAGTGTAGGTAGATGTTGGGAAAACCCTAACAGACATCGTTTCTGTTCTCCTGACAACTGTGTTCTGTTGGGGTAAAGCCAGTGAAGCAAAATAAATAAAACACGAGGCTAATGTGGCCTGCCTCTCTAAGGTTCTTCTGGTAATGGTAGACATGTGACAAGAGAACATCTGTATGTGGACATGCATGGGGAATGAGTTTTAGGAATATATCTTGGAAAAGTGTATTGACAGAGGAAACAGAACTGCTGAAAATGTAGATAAAACTGAACATATCTGTTTAGAATCAGGCAAGAGTTAGAGAAAAAAAAAAAAAGAAAAAAAAGAAAAAATGAAGGGTTAGTGAGATAGCTCAGCAGACTAAATGCCTGCTTATCCAAGGATAGGGAGCAGGGTTCGATCCCCAGCACCACATACCATGTGGCCGTACCCTTGGCCACACTGCTGAGCCAACAACTGACTGAGTCCAGGCATGATGTTACACACCTGGAATCTGACAGCTGGGAACTCTAAAAACAGGAGAATCACTGTTAATCCCAGCTGCGTAATGAGACCTGGTACCAGCTACATAAAATAGTAATAATGATAATAATAATGATAATAACAATGAGAGAGAAGTAATGAGAGCAAAAGATGGCAGAAGTCATAAAATTGGGAAATCAAATTTTGTGAATAAACTTTGCTGAACAATAGACAACAGTTGACATAACTGAGGGTTCCTTCAGAATGAAGTGTTTTGTGGCTATCCTTAAAAATTAGGAAGAGTGCACAGAAAATCAAACACAGTTTTTATCTTTAGATGTTGGATATAAGACAGGTTTTCCAGTTTTTCCTAAAAGCAAATTGTCATCAGTAAAATATAAATAGATTGTTAGCATTATTTGTGTGGAAAAATAGCATTTTACTTTAGAGATCCTATCAAAAATTGTGAATATTTTTTTTTCCTTCTTAAAGGGAGAAATTCCTCAGCCAGGTCTTTTTTTTTTCTTTTTTTTTTTTTTTTTTTTTTTTTTTTTTTTTGAGAGGAAGGAAAAAGTGGCTTAGCTAGAGAAGTTTCAGCAAGGGAAGTATAAGGAATTAAACATCTCTCTTCCAACGCTATTTGTTGGATAATACTTTGGTCTCCAAATTGAAACATGGAAGAGTTATTAGAGGATGCAAGATAGGGTACAAAGTAAAAACCTAAATTGAAACTATACATGGTGACTATGGGCTTGAATTACATAACACTGGTTATATTTCATTTCTGACAACCCAAGATGACTTTCAGAGATTAAAAGTAATATGGCGAAGACTAAATCTTCCATGAGATGCCAGAACATGCAAAGTATAAACACAAATATAAATAGAGAGAAAAGAGCAATGACAACCTTGTCATCTGATTCGCCCCCTAACACAGAAGAGCTGCATAAAGCTTGGTACATACCCAGCAATATTTCATGTTTTGTGATTCAGTTCATTGAAATTATATCTCTTTATACCTTACAATTTCAATTTACATGGTAATGTAGCACTATATGCAGAAGTCTTTGAATCCCTGCAGGTAAATACTAAATGATAGCAGGAGAAATATAATTTTGTCTCAAGCAAACATACAATGAAAGTTCACCTTTTTTTTTTTTTTTTTTTAAAAAGGCATATTTCTCTTGGACAGTATTGCAATGAAAATATCCAGAGGGAAAGTAGTTTATAAAAAAAATATCAATTATTTACTTTATATACAAAATATTTTGTATACTCTGAAAGAACCTTTTAAAATTTTGCTTCTTGCCTCTATCCTAATGTTTTTTTTTTTTTTTTTTTTTTTTTCCTTTTGGTATTGTACAGTTTAATCATCCAGATTTTCTCTCGACATTATTTACCTTAAATTGAATTTCGATTATTATTTTGTAGTTTAATCTTCCATTTTCTTCCCTGCTGTCTTTCACTGTAAGTTTAGGATATACTTTTAAATTTGATTTTAGCTCAATTTATATGCTTACATAGATTTAAGTAACACTTAAAACACGTAAGAAATCATTTTATGACTTTTTAAGAATAAGGAAGACGGTGCAGTTATAAGTGAGAAAGTATTCACAGAAAATATTGAAATTGATACCTACTCATGCTTGTATTTTCTCTATACATTTTCCATGTTTTGGCTAAGAAACACTTTGCTAAAAGAGTATCAAAGCAACAAGTGGGGCAAAGGACTCAGGCACAAATACTGACAGATCTTCATCACTGGTGCAGGTAACTTTCACCGCTGGACAGCACTGTCAATTAGGCAGAGAGAAGGACGTTAATTTTGAGAGTGGTTTGTGGAAATATGGTGACAGATCTAAGTAAAATACGAATCCTATCACTGTATGGACAGATAAGAAATGTTACACAAAAATAGCAAGAGGTACTGAATCTGAAAAAGTAAATTGCTATAATTTAGCTGCCAGATGAAAGAAAATAGAACCTGACCACATAGAAAGCAACAGATGTGAAGATGTAAATTAAATGTGCAAAACAAGATTGCAAAGGTGCAATGAACTCTGAATCAAGAAGTTGGAAAATTCATGTCAGAGGTATTCATGAGTGGTGGAAACAGCCCATCCAGAAATACTGTTATTTGTCTGTTAGTGGCAAAAAAAAAAAAAAAAAAAGGTTATACAACACAAAAAAAGGCAAAATCTATTCTCAGGACTAGCAAAACTAAAAAAGTATGAGTATGTCAAAATTTATACATCATATCCAGGTAAATACCTGGTAATAATTTGGTGCATTTTGTGAATGTGTGAAAATTGCACATAATATTGGAATAAAGACATAGACAATAAAATTTAACTCTTAACTTAATTTTATATTCAACTAGTAATAGAAATGTATCGTATTTATTTGAGACATACCTGGTAATATAAATGTCAACTGGTTCTAGTAATTTATTTTGATACAAAAACTATCACAGTAAAATTAAATTTGCCAGGACAAATTTATTTAAGGCACTCTAGAATTGGGAATATTGTATTCAGAAAAAGTACTTGGCCAGAAAGCTCCACGCAGTGGTAGCATACTGGTTTAATATGCCTTGACAGAAATGATCTGGAGAAGTCCTGAAACTGACAGCTAAGAAGGTCTACAAAAAATCTGAAAATATTTTTGCCTGCTCCTCCTTCATTACTTTTAAATTTTGCAGTGAATTGACTTAATCATTTGAATCATAAAAGAGATAGATGCTAATGGCTAATGTAGTACACATTTATGAGAATATTTATTGTACAAGAGCAAATGTATCACTGATATTTAAAAATCACTGATATTTAAATATCTCTTTTTTCAGTTTGGGGAGTACAAAGCAATACAAACTTAAAATTATATTTTTAAGAAGGCAATTCAGGTCAATAGCAATTCTGTGTTCCATATTCTGACACTCAATGGCTTTGAGCCCTGCAGCCCCTCATCTGCCTCTCCCAGGGCCAGGGGATTCCTCTAGCTATCAACAAAATCCAGGAGTGCACCTCTCAGAGGCAAGCCTACCAGTTCAGGGCTCACAGCCCCGATTATTTCTTTATTGGGATTTCAGAGTCCGAATAGCAATCTTTTTTTTATGTATTTAGTTCAGGGTCTACAGGGTCTCACTACACAGATCAGAGTTGCAGTGATCCTCCTGTTTTTAGCCTCTGGGGTTACAGACCCTTGCCACCATGCCCAGTCTATGCATCAATCCTTTCATCCTTATTATCTCTGGCCAGAAAAAGAGCAATGGCCTTTCTCTGGGTGCCAGAACCTATTAAAGTTCTCCTCACCGGCCGAGCCTAAACACATTTATCCTGTCTTACCTATGCTCCTACAAATCCTCAGTGACAGATACTCCCAGAAGATCCATGTTGCCCATACTTTGCCCTTAGTGCCACAACCTTCTGGTTGACTGTGCTCCGTCCTCTTTTGACCCTGGGTGGAACAGCACATGCACTGTCTCTAGGGAATTGCAAATACATGTGTCTTTTTCCATGACAGTGATTTTTATGTCTGTACAACCAGCAATACCAGATTTTTAAAGGTACACTTGAAGTGAACAAACAGTTTTCCTATTAAACTTTTAAATAAAAAATAATAAGGAAAGAAAATAAATATCCAAAATCTACTTATTACTTTAGTAAAAATCTCACTGCTTTCTTCATTTATAGATGAATTTAGAGATACAGTTATTTTGCAAATGGGAAGGAGACCAATAGCCTGAGGGGAGAGAGGAGAGAGACAGCGGCATAAAGAATGATGCTGTGGGGGTCCCGGCAGGATGGCTCAGTGGTCTAAAACGCCTGCTTGGGAAAGCTTAGGCGGCTTCAGGGACCGCGGTTCGATCCCTGGCACCCCATGCTGCGCCAGCCCTGCCCTCGGGGCGGGCTGAGCCAGCCATAAAAAAGAGTGAATAAACAAACAAAGGTTCTGAAACAAGAAAAAAATAAATAAATAAAATTTTTTAAAAAAAGAATGATGCTGTCATGTCCATTCATCACCCCCACAGTACATATGATCGCTATTGGCCACCCAGTTAGACCAATAAAATTAAAATTAAAAAAATAGAGGTAGAGATTTAAAAAATGTCATTTGAAGACAGAAACCTCAGGAGGGTAAGATCTACTAAATGATACACTCATTATTGTCAGGGGCCAGAACAGAGCCTCAGAAAGGCACGGGACACCAATGCAATGGAAAATATGTCCCCTTGCCCACAAAATTTAGTTTCTGAGATGTGAACAAGAGAAGCAACCCTAGAGAAAGTAAATCCAGAAAAAAAAAAGGTGAACAGACAGTTGGCATCAATTTTACATCCCAGACTTCTAAATAAAAACCATGCTTTAATCCTACAAGTCAGTTACCTTACATGGGTTTCCATTCCCTAAAATTTCCTCCACCTTTGCTTCCTCTCCGATCACACAAAGCTTGTGCTCATTTTGTCATTAAAATTTCTTGCCCTTTACAATCCATCCCAGTGGTTTCAACGGTCCCTGCCACTCAGGTGTCACTGCCTCACCTGTAATGCTATAAACATGCTTTGGCTTCCTTTTTTACTTTCTTCCGAAGCACTGTTCGCCCTTTTATAGCTCTAGATTCACTTAAACAATGACAGGCCACGCACAGAGGGTCCAAGCCTGCCCCTAAGCCCGTGCTAGGCATGGGATTCCTGACAACCTATTGGATAGAGGTCTTCCTGCCCCTCAGGCTAGTCTTGCTCCCTGGGAGCCTTGCTGCTTTCTCTTGACTCCTGAACTCCTTTCTCTCAGGCATTTTCTCCCGAGGCATTCTCCATCTGAGAAAGACTCTCCATTGTCAGGCTCAGTGCAAATCCCTGCTGTCGCTTCATATTTTAGTTCATGTGACCTCAGTTTCACTGCCCACCGATCTGGATTGAACTCCCAAACTCTTTCGTAAGACAATCTGCTTGGGTGGCATTTCTGTACTTCATTAGGACCTAATCATTTCTTGTAAATTAATTATTTGTTTGTTGATTTTCTGTCACTCAACCACAATGTAAAATAGCAAAAATACAACAGATATATTGAAGTCTAGCCCAATGCATGCAAATAATTTCATTGGATACACTGGGGAAAACTATTTATTTATCTATTATATTTTTAGGAAAGGGTCTTCAGGGTGTTTGTTCAGGGTCTCACTATTAAATCAGACTCACAGTGATCCAGCTGTTTTAGTCTCGTAGAAATGGGATTATAGGCATGTGCCACCACTTCAAGGCCCAGAAGAAATTATTGCTTATGATAAATTTGCTTCCTATTGAAAGTATCACTGAATTTTATTCCTACTATGCAATATACAAATGTTATCAAAGGCGGTATAAAAACCAAAATAAGGCACACTATTAAGTATGTATTATCTGTCACGTCAAACCAGGAAGGTTGCAAAGGTCCTAATAGCAAGCTCTCCTCTCCCATTGAATCTCACAAATGACATTCAGTAGCTGTAGGAGCTTCCTTTGGAGGCTGGAAGCTGTGCCTGCTTATTTGTGACGGCCAAATATCAACTCCAGGAGCAACTCAGGATTGTACAAATGAAACAAGTGCATCCCCTGGAGAAGCAGAGGTCCCTCTTTCCTGTGTTCTACAACAGAGCCTTCAGCACCCTTCCCTGTCACTGTTCCCGCTGCAGTGTCCATGTTGCTTTGCAGGAGCAGTGCTCTTCTTCGCCATGTTGCGAGTTCCTGTGACCCAGAAATCCTCCATATGACTCATCTGTCCAGTGTCAGCTGTGGAGATACGATGTCTCTGAGCCAGAGACGCCCTTCTAGCCAGTCTCCTCGCCACTTCCAAGAGAGAAAGTATTCCGGACGGCCAATGAACATATTCTGGGTCTTCTTCAGAGAGGTTTTCTCACTGCATTCAACGTATTTTGAACTTTCTATGTCTGCATAAATATGTACTTTCCTCTGAACACTGTGATTGCTAAGATGCCTAAAACACAGGTGTGTAATGTTCTATTAAGAGTATGGTTTGACATGTGTTGGGAGTGGCTAAAGCTGGAAATTAATCCTATGTGGGAGGGCTGAACAAGGCCAGAGTGCTGAAAGCAGTCTGACTACTACTTCAGTCTTGAGAAAAACATCACGCCTAGTCAGTGTTGGCCATTGGTTGCTAGGCAACCTTATATTATTTGTTACTAATTTTGCAAAGGCATAAACAAACACGACTACTCTTGTTCTTGGGTTCTACTGTTACAAAAGCAGACCTCTGCCTGAACCCAGATCTTGTCTTCTTGCTAATCTTTTCTTCATTCCTCCTGAAGTTTCTCCCTGGGGTACCCAAGAGACCAACACATCCTACTGTTGTGTTCTATGACAAGATGAGAACTGAGAGGGTATCATTATCTAAATACACCATTGCTTATCATAAAGAGTCTGGATCTTTCATGGGTGATCAGTACTCCTGAAATTGCTATCCCTTATGACCACTGGTTGACAACGAAGTTTGAATTTGGATTTGATGAGTAATTCCTCCTGTGTTGGAATACTTTTTTTTCCATCTTGCTGTGATAGAAAGACTAGTACTGTATGACTGATTTTTTTTTCTCTATATAAAGTCCTGTGATATATTTTGGAATCCTATATAACTATTCTGTTTTCCTATGTTACTGATGATCACACCCATAATCTGTCAGATGAATGTGTAACTATTCTTTTAATACAGGCCTATGTAACTCATTAGGTATGTCTTGAAGATTTGCTTTTCTATAGGTCCGTTGTTCCCAAGGAAACTGTCCATTAAGTGATCTTAAAATCGTAAAATTTCCTAGGAAATTATAGGTGGAGACTATAAAACCATTCTATTTCATGGTGAAAAAGTGCAAGGACATCCAGAGAAGGCAGAGGAAAGCTCAACTAAGTAAAAATAACATAAGCTTAAAGGAAATACACTAAATTGGGTCATTGGCCACTATAGGTCAGGGCTTAGGATAAGGCTAGTAGACCTTGAAACCAACCAGCAATTTAATATGAGTATGGATCAATAAGCAATTTTTAAAGGTCTATGATGAGTTATAATGACACCTGATATAGATTCTGCAGATAAGGGTGATCTCAGACTAGAATGCATCCCAGGTGCTAGCAATGGGGAGAGGAGAAAATGCCGAGTGAAACTCAAGAGAGACAACAGCCTGGCTCCACTGCGAGTGCTTGAAATCTGTGCAGATTAGGGAAGCCATGACTGAGAAATCGAAAGTTTGTGGCACATACAATTTTATATGATATATAGCCCGGGGCCCGGGGCGGGCGTGGGGCTCGAAAGAAAGCTGACAAAACAAAGAGCAGCCCAAAAGGAAGCTAGTGAGACATCCAAGGTCAGGGTAAATTTATCACAGGAATTTACCTGCTACTGCTCTGCAAATGCAGGAAGCACTCTGTGGTAAGATTGGAGAATTTGATTTAGGGCATAATTACACCCAAGGCACACCCATGCCCAGCACGTGTCAGCATTCCCTGTGTTTAAGGATACCCATGCAGTGCTGAAATAGAGTAGGATGATAATTAGACCACCAGAATGGCACCAACCAGAGCCTTGCTCACTGGAAGAAATACCAAGTGGCAAAAGGCAACTCCCTTTTGTACAGTTGAAGAAGCAGTTATCCCATATTTCACCCCTTTTGTCAGACCCATGTGATAAACAGAACATACGCTTTCTATCTAGTTACAAACACATGCTTAGAACACAGCCATCCCTCAGGGCAAGAAGAAAAATATATTTCAAACAACATGGAAAAAAGAATAAATATCATGTTAAAAATGAATTTCTCCATCTGTCTCTGTATACATAGCAAAAACTTTAAAGGCACATACAGTTCAGCAGAAAAAGAAAAAAAAAGACCTTTCCTGAAAACATTTACTGAAAATCTGAATATTGGTTATGTTAATTGGCTATGCTTGTGTGGAAAAGAATTGTGGGAAGTGCAAAAATGAATATTGTAGGTAAAAAGTCAATTACAAGAAGATGGAATTAAATATGTTCCATCCACAGTTTATTATATCGAAGTACATTGTAGCTATCTTAAGTGGCAACCTGCAGTTAGAATTAACATCATACCATGAACTATATGTAAGAAGAGTCTGAAATATTGAATATATATATGTTAATATTTGTACACATTTGTGTGTATATATCAGAAAAAAATCAATCGCATTTTTTATTAAATGATTGAGGTGATTAACAGCATAACATAAAAAAGAAATTTAGCACTATAATAAAAGCACTATAGTAAAAGCAACCACTAAGGATGTAGTAAGATCATAAAACATAAGTGTAACCTAAAAGGAAGTGGGTTTGTTTATTTATTTATTTTTATGGCCGGCCCAGCCTGCTGTGAGGGCAGAGATAGCGCAGCATGTGGTGCTGGGGAACGAACCGCGGTCCCTGCAGCCGCCTAAGCTTTCCTAAGCAGGCGCTTTAGACCACTGAGCCATCCTACCGGGCCCAATCCCATGGTTTCTTGATACTGTTTTCCTTCTCAGTTGCCAGGACAACGAAGGACTGGGCAACCAGAACTGAGAGGAGGAGGGGCTCATGTTGGTTCTCAGTCTTCAGAGGATTCTGAAATCCCCGGTGGGTTAGTGTGAAGAAGAAAGAACAGGACAGAAAGGTGCAGCAGAGGAAAACTGCTCGCTTGAGGTCAGTCCCGAAGGAGCGGGAGCAGAGGCAGCCAAGGAGAGCAGCAAGGTACGCCCACCTCCGCGCGGGGTTAGCCCTGCACTTAACTGTGCGCTCATCAACATGCTAATTCACTGACTTCTGCGGTGCACCTGCGATACAATCATTTTGCAAATGCACGAAGTCTTTAGAGGACATTTCAGAGATAAAAAGCATGACATTTGGGTTCAGGAACATTTAGAAAAAGGAGAGCATTGCATTCCTTCCAAATCCTATAGGAAAACAACGACAAAGTAACTTATTGATTAGAAAAATCTGATATTTAAAAAGCCGGGCGTGGTGGCTCACGCCTGTAATCCCAGCACTTGGGAGGCTGAGGCAGGAGGATCGTTGTGAGTTCGAGACCGGCCTGGGCTACAAAAGTGAGCTCAAAGCCAGCCTGAGCTGCACAGTGAGACCCTGTCTCAAAAAGACAAAAAAAAAAAAAAAAAAAAAAATCTGATATTTATAGGGGAAGCACTACACGAAGTATACGCAAGGAGAATATTCAACTATTAGGGATCCTGTAGAAAGCCTATGCTTATACACCTTACAATATTCTGCTACATGTAAGGCATCTACTAAGCACAGGGGCCTGGGCTGTACCATCAGTGGTAGAGTGGAAAAGACAGCGTTCTGGCAGTAGCAGGATAAGTTGTGTGTCTCATTATAATTTCAATGTCATAATAATTTCGAGATTGAAAAGTGAGTTTATATGCTCTGGCCAAAGAGATAAAACATAATCTAAATGGATTTTGATCTGTGTCACTAGTCATAATCTCTCCTTGGCCAGTTGAAATGTGTATGACAAATTGTTTCTGTGAAGTTTGAACCATGAGCCACAAATATGTCTCTATGTTTTATAAAGCAGTAAGAAGGTCCAAAACAAATATTTCTAAACAATTCCTTACAAGCTTCTGTCTTATTTATGTCTCTGAACCTCTCTCATGAAAAGTCTGCTCTCGGCCCATCAAAGCTGCTCTTGTCCAAGTACAGAGCAGAAGCCAAATTGTGATTCCAGGGTTGTTTTTTATTTCGTTTTATTTCTCCAGCTCCCAATCTCTCCATCATTCAGGAGCAGCACCCGACCCACGTGAAAGGCTTCCCTCGCTGCATCTCTGACAACTACTCTTATTCTTCTCCAGCAAAAACCACCTTTTCTCTGACTTCATTCCCCACCTGCTGGAACCTGCTCAGGCCAAGACCTGAGAGCCTAGCTCCCTGACCTTGAGATTTGCATCATTTTGTTCAATTTGTGACATAATCATCTAGAGAGGTGTTCAGATGACCATTTGTACCTTGGTGTGGCTTTGAGTTCAGGCTCTTTCCAAGACCATACTCTTGAAAAATATTAATAGTTCTCCCACAGGCTGACAAAATGGCTCAGCCTCGTAAAGCACCTGCTTAGGAAAGCTTAGGCAATCATAGGGACTGTGATTCAGTCCCCGGCAACACATGCTGCAGCAAACCCAACCTCAGGGCAGGCTGAGCCAGCCATGAAAATAAATAAATATTCTCCTAGTCTCACGACTTTCATCTACAAAAAAATAAATAAATAAATAAATAAAGTCAACAGTGTCTATCTTATATGATTCTCTGATTCTCTAATATATCCTGAAATCTTAGGTTAACATCAACCTGTTGAAAGAATAATATATTTGTCTATAAATTAAATCTAGTAGCCAACATCATAGAGCAGATTCTGGATGGTTTCAAGTCTGAATTCATCTGACTATGTCTAACAACCCAGCTAACATGTTGTTAGCTCTCTGAGGGTGATTTGGGCTTCCCTGCCTCAGTGAATGATAAAGACATAGTTGTTTTGTTCGGAGCGGGCATCAGGTTGACAAGCCACATTGTCGCTGTACTCCCCAGCGGTCACCTCTCAGTCCCCTCTCATTATTAGCCTTGATCTTCCCAGCCAGTATTTGTTTCATCCCAGGAGTTACAACAGTACTAACAAGAACGCCTCGAATTCATCCTGTTGCCCCATCTTGGGTCACCCATAGAATCACCAGATTAGTCCTCTGAGAGGACAATTTACACCACGGCCCTGCTTGGGTTAGGTGCAGGGCCACAGCCCCTCTCATTTCCAAGGAAAACCAAAACCCTTACACCCAACTGCCAGGCCCTAAGTCTTCACCTCATATAATCCCTTTGTATTCTCTTTAACTTCAGCACAGAGGTCTTGCTGGTTTTTGTGTATCTGGTTTTAGAACTACTTTTTCATAGTCATAAGTTTAATTCTTAACATAAAGCAGCACTTCCTTATACCATATTGCTTTTGGTGGCAGCTCACCTTGCTGGCCAGGCTGGTCTGGACCTCACAGCTGTCCCTTCTGTCTCAACCTCCTGAGTGCTTGCGCTGTGGTATTCACTGCCATGCTCAGCTCCATACAATGTATCTTAAACATTTTCCTCATTCTTTTACTTCCCCTCCTTGTTTCGCTCCTTCATTTCTTAATCCTCTTTTTCTTTTTAATAAAAATCTACTTCCCTATTTCCTATCACACTAAGTCCCAGACTAAGGAATGAGTTCACCTCTGGGACAATAGAGTGTGGATTCCTTTGTATTCCCAGCAACTTTAGTCTTACACTGCTTTCACACAAATACACAGCGTGAAGTGTAATGCCCCTCGTGCACAATACTTTACACAAACTATTTTAAATTAACTGTCTTGAAGTATAGACACAGTGCAATATAGTCACTGGCAAGCTGCGATGGCCTTCAGTGAAATGAGAAGAATGACTACAATCTGGTGGTGCTCAGCAGGGAGAGCGGGAGCTGGGGCGCCTCTAAGCTTCTTTTGCCGTGGCTCTGCTGCTTTGTCATTCCCACTTTTGTGTCCATGGTTGTTGCTTTGTACTTCCTAGCCCCCTCCACGTCACCAGAGCTTCCTCTCCTAATCTGGGACCTGCTGGGCCCTGAGCGAGCCCTGTCCCATCGTCCGCACTGGCACTGTACAGTGTGCATACAGCAGTGCGTCCGAGACAGTATCTGGCTGGCACACTCGAGCTACTTCCCATCCATAAACGCTCAGAACTCGAGGTCCATGCATATATGTGGGAGCGTTCTTGGCTTGGAGACTTACCACATCTTGCATCTTGTGTTTCGTTTATGCTATAAGTGTCTCATGTGAGAGAAGCGGGCAGTATTTGAGCTTGTGCGTCTGATTTATTTCACTCTATAGCGTGATCTCAGCGGTATCCATTTTCCTACGATGATACTACTTTATCTTTGTTTAGGGCAGACAGAAAAGTCAATTCCATTGTGTGGAAACACCGCATTTTCTTTATCCACTTGATGGACATAAAATCCCTTTCCCGCATTTATCTTTTATGAATTGTGCTGCTGTAAAATTGGGTATGCATTTACCACAAAACTGGCTTGATATGTGTGTTTTATTTGGAGGGTTTTCCTCAGATATATTTTGGGTTTCTTCCACATCTCCTTTAAGTCTTTTCAACATTTACCCTATTCAGAATATATTGATCTAGCACGTTTTGCAGACTTGGTAATAACACGCCATTTTCCTTTCTTCTATAGCACAGAACCTTAGCACTCTCTCCAGCTTATATTTTATGAAGCATTTTCTTTAAAACTATTTGTCTACAGGTTACATATTGCATAAGTGCTTTTGGTATTTCCTTCAATAGAATGTAAACATCAGCATGAATAACTTCTGACATTATAATTGATGAATTTGTCCGTGAAATATCACAGAAGCTAAAAGTAGGTACTATATTTTGAGAGATATCAAAGAAAAAATATATTGTTTGTTTTCTTTCTTTTATGAGTTTGGTGCAGGCTCTCACTACTCAGCTCAGACTCTCAGACTTACTATAGTGATCATCCTGCCTCAGTTTCCCCAGTGCTGGGATTACAGGTGTGTGCTACCATGCCTGATATGGTTGGATAGCTCAGTAGTCCTGGGGATGGGGTCAGTGCTGCACATGGTGCCAGGGGTCAAACCAGGTTCCCTTGCTTGCCTGCTCTGCTGGGCTATATAGCTGGTTCGTTTTCATGTTACCCACTACTGAAATATTTGCAATATAAATGGGTATTTAAGAATTACAATTTAATATATTTGATGTGTTACAGTGTTTCTATTTGATCTACTTTTATTTTTACATAAATTTTAATTGGCAATAATTTCATACATGTTGAAGTTAGACTAACTTATGCATAAATAAATATAGGGAGAAATAAATGATTAAATAAAGTTAATTAACCTTATTTAATAGTTATCCTTAAAAATAACCACTATAGGCGACATGGAGATGAATAGTTCATTCTTCTTAAGTGATAGTCTGTTCTCTACTGAATTCTGCAACCCATGGTTCTGATGAAATATCATTCACTACTATGCATTGAAAGGGGATTTTATGTATGTTCATTCCACAGATACATGCTGAATTTGCCCATGCACTTCTTTTACCGCATTCCCCTTTCCTATGGCAGAGCTCTGACATGGGTCTCTGTGTTCTCTGGACCCCTTCCCCAGACTATTTCCTGGCCAAAGAAGCACGAGCTTCTAAGAAAACAACTCATTGAAACAATATGCCATAGGATTAAGTCAATTAGTTTTAAAATTGTGCAAGCTGGTACCAAACCGTATGACACTTAACCATCGTATGTTAAGAATAAGAAGTGGTAGTGAACAAAGTGTTACGGCAGAGTGCTGAAGCGGTGCCTGCTGGGAAAAGGACGGTTATTTTACCCAGTATGGGGTACAGCACAGGATACACCAAGCGAGCAGTGACTCCAATTGCAATATGTGCTGTATTCTTCAGGCTGCTTTCCAAGACAGGTTGGTGAGCCTTTGTAAAACAATGGTTGAAGTTGGCTTTAAATATGAACACAAAGTAAATTATCCTCCTGCACGAGGTATAATACACAGTGATCTCTCTGCTCCTCCTGCTTCTCGAGGCCACGCAAGCATCTTGTACTCTAGACTCACCCCACTACGGCTCTCCTTAACTGAATAACACAGTGACGGATTGGATAGCAAAAGAGAATAAATGCCCAGGGATATCTGGTACTACACTAGGGAATAAGAAACTGTAATCTGCGTATATCATTACAAACAGGCACTGTCCTTCCTATAATGTTGTTACCGCGCTTTCTTTTTCTTTTTATTTCTTTTTTTTTTTTTTTTTTTTTTTTTGTCTTTTTGAGACAGGGTCTCCCTATGCAGTTGAGGCTGGCCTTGAGCTCACTTTTGCAGCCCAGGCTGGTCTCAAACTTGCACCGATCCTCCTGCCTCAGCCTCCTGAGTGCTGGGATTACAGGCGTGCGCCACCACGCCCGGCTCTGTTACCGCGCTTTCTGCACCATTCTGAGATTTTTATAAATTTAGCCATTTCAGTTCTGCCATGAAGTTGCCTTAAAAGAATTTTGAGAAAATTAGCAAATTATTATTATCCAGAGCTTTAAAATTTGATTGAAGCATCTATTTTCTGCAGAACATAAAATATCCTTCATTGTGCTTAATTTTCTCATTTGCATGCAGAGACCTTTGATTAGAATAATTTCTCAAATATAAACAATTAGTAACAGATCATTTGCTTACTAAATGTTATAGTGAGAGCCAGCTGTCTGTCTCTCCTCCACTGACTACCGTGAAGTTAGTGTTTTCTCATGACATTTCACCATTTAATAATATTCAATTAAACATGATTTTTATGGAGTGGTTACCTGCAAGGTTGTTTTTCCACATACTGCACTGTCCAGGAAGAATCGTGTTCCCTGTTAGCAAGTGATTAGGACTCCCATATAATTTGAGTTCATTTACTAGTGCCCTGAAGTACACCTTACCACTTATTCAATTTAATTTTCCGTGGAAGAGGTCTCTCTATCATCAACCTTAAAGTTGTACGCTGCTGCCTTGCAGATGGAAGGTCACTGCTAATTGAGGGAAGGCTTAAATCTCTGACACCTTTTGTTCCTGTGCAAGGATTCTGTTCTCTGTACTTCCTGATGCTTGGCGTTCCCATACTGTCCTACGAGGCTCAGAAAATGAATGTTCATTGCTTTTAATCCTTATCATGATTTATGAGCCTCTCGGTACCCTTTCCCTAGAGCAGCTACACCTGTGTCGTGGTTCTGCCTGCTGCTTAAATTACACAGACATCGGTAAAGGTAAATTATGGATTGTTGGCCCATAGACCATAACAGAGCATTCCCTTTATTTCTCTGCAGGACTTCCTTTTCTGTTAGAACAAAGACCATGTGTGTACTTACTTGTTTATGGACAAGACAATTTTAAACTAACAGCAATGACATCACATACACCTGGATTGTGAACTGATACATGATATCAAAGCAAGAGGAGAGAGCCACAGGATAGTATTAATGACAAAGGGAAAAACAAAAGGTATATTTATCCATGTGGCTTTCATCTTTAAGGGATCATACTGTAAGGCTCACAGAAGGACAGCGACCCTTACAATTAATTTAAAATATGTTCCACAGAATAAAGCATGTAAAGGAAACTTAGACTCTGATAGTGTAGAAGATTTTAATTCCATGTTACATCTGATAAAAATTTAAACTAAAAATTGACCAAAGAAATACACAATTGAATATAGAAAATTTGAAAATAGGAGAGCATTTCAATTCTTTCTTGTAATATAGCTTGTACGAAATATATTTCAATAATTCTAGAGGCTTATAGACTCTTGGGTAATACAGGTAATCCCTCTTTTTGTTTTGAATAAAAGTCTGCCAGAGTTTAAGTCAAAACAATCAGTTTCTACATGTATTCTCTTTTTTTTTTCTTTCTGTTCCTGCTCTTCTAACTGGATGATGTCATAATTTCAAATGACAAGCCATGAGGAAAAGATGCCCATATTAGAAGTATTCTTGTGTTTACTTTTCTCAAGAAACTATAATTACAACCTAACCAACATCCAATGCAGGAAAACTACAAAATACAAAATTTAGGTGATGATTTCTCCATAGGTTTTATTTACCAAATACATTTAAAAAGCGAGAGAGACTGGATTCAATCCCCAGTGCTGCAACACATAAGTAAAAGAGACAGAGAGAGAGAGAGAGAGAGAGAGAGAGAGAGAGAGAGAGAGAGAGAGAGAGAGAGAGAGAGGTTTGTGATTCATTTTTGAACCGATTGTCAGCTCAGCAGGATGCAGTGAGCAGTAAAACCAGAAATGCTCAAGGCTTCTCGTGGCTGTGCGGATCTGCTCTTCCCTGTGTTTCTGTCGGTTTCTGTTTCACCTCGTCACTACAGAAAGCTGGTGTTTTCCCAGGATCTGGACCTCCTTCTCATAAAGTGACCCAAAGAATTATTTCTTAAAGATCTATCCTGTGTCTGCTGACTCCTACACCGGTCAGGCAGCAGTTCATTTTCAAAACCTCCATTTTTTTCAGGCTTACTTCTCTCCCCAAGTAACAAAAGATAAAATGCTGATGGAATCTTCAAGAATTCAATTTAATTCTGTCCCTAACATCATTATACCTCTGGAAACATAGATGATTTAAATATCTATTAAGTAGAATTAACTTTCTTTAAAAAAAAACTAGGGAAGATAAAAATCAAACTGAATCTTTGCTTCAGAGAGATAATCTTCCACTGATACTCTACATACTGCCAACAGCCATGACCTTAGATACACACAGAGACACAGCAACACATGCACAAGCGTGTCTTCAGGTTACTGATCTACATTCAAATAAAAACAGCAAAAATGGAACGAGGTTCCACTTCACATATTGCATCAAGCCCAGAGCTCAAATGCTTGGATATCTCATTCACGTTGCTTAACCAGCTGGCCTACTCTTTTAGATTTATCTGATCAATATTCTAATATTGAATAGAGTGAAGTTAATGTATTCCTTAACTCTAAATAATCAATAGTTCACCAAAGAGAATAGTAATATTATTGTGCATGTCTTTTTAAAAATCAGTGCGGCTGGGGAGATAGCTCCATGGCACAAATGCCTGCCTGGCAAGTGCAAGGTCACGATTTCGAACCCTGCTCCTACCAGAAGAAAAAAAAAAAATCTATACGTGTTTTCATTAAATATTTATCTCCACTTCTCATAGTCCAGTCAAGTGTGTCTTATCTATCTTCCTACTCTTAGTTAACACAACCTGTGAAAAAGAATGCTAACCTCAAGAGTGTTTTTCGTACTGGAACAAACACATTTCCTACAACTGATCACAATATGCATTTGGACCACATGGGAAATACCTGATTTATGTTCTTTTCCGTCTAAGTAATAAATTAATATGATTACTTATAAAGTAAGCATGAATGTAGTTGACATATGAATAACATTACCAACAAATTTTACAGGAAAATGTAAGTTGTCCCTTATTGTTCAAAATATAATTCAAGGAAGGAGTTGATTTGATTATAAGTGCATTCCTCCAAATTAGTGTATTTAAAATTAAAATAGAAGCCGGGCGTGGTGGCTCACGCCTGTAATCCCAGCACTTGGGAGGCTGAGGCAGGAGGATCATTGTGAGTTCGAGACCAGGCTGGGCTACAAAAGTGAGCTCAAAGCCAGCCTGAACTGCACAGTGAGACCCTGTCTCAAAAACCAAAATAAATAAATAAATAAATAAATAAATAAATAAATAAATAAATAAATAAAAATTAAATTAAACTAAAATAGAGCTGTACCTCTGTTCACAACCTGAATGTGAATTATGATTTTGGGGAAAAGCGATGTGTTTATGTTTAGGTGTGGAAGATGGCTGCATCTGAGTTTGGCGCTTAATGTGCTTGTGAGTAGCGGCGAAATTTCTTGGGAGGCACTTGAGAACCAAATTGTTTGCAAACAGCAAACTTAGGAAACAAAGCATTACTGTAATACAAGAAAACTCATTTCTTAGTAAAGAAGAACTAAAATTATTTAACTTCACACTTGTAAGTTTAATAATTTTGGATACTTTTCTTCTCTTATTACATTCTGACAATATTTCTTTCCATCCTACTAACATGCAGGAAGCAAATGAAAGCTTTTTACACTAGTAGAAAAGCAATTTGAATCTCAAAATAAAAGTCTTTTGCATTCATATGCACTTCAGTAAGTGGAGCACTGGATTTCTTTGCACGCATCTTTTTACATATTATTTTCCATTTAAAATAGTTATAAAATTCTTTTTATTTTTTAAACCAGTTAAAGCACAAAGTGAATCGAAGTGCATTTGGGAAGTGTAGGGTTTTTCTTTTGTTTTACTTTGGGACATTAGACAACACAATGTTTTATTTAGATTTAAAGAAAGACACGTGTTATTACTTAGAATGGGACCAAACTGTAGTGCTTATGTACATGGCTGCCATGTATGAAGCACTGGATTAAAACCTAATAATCAATCAATAACTAGTGTAGTTCAGGATTAATTCATTACTCATATTTGTATGACATATTACATGAAGCATGATGTAATCATGGGTATTATATGACAAGAAATGTGTTAGAAGTGTCCATCTTACTATAGATGTGTTTATGTTCAAGATCCGGAATATAACCTTCATATCAATACTATTGACAATATGATATTTAATAATTCAAATGTCATGCAAGGCAGAGATTTTTATAATGCAAAAAGGCATTATCATCACAATATTTATTATTATTGACCATGCATTGATGAACAAAATAAATGGCCACAGAAAATAGATTTTATTAATACTTGAGATAAAAATATTTCAAATTCAGAATGTGGAAGTTTTTATCTATTTCTTTTTTCTTGTTTCAGAACTTTGGTTTATTTATTTAATTTTATGGCCGGCTCAGCCTGCCCTGAGGGCAGGGTGGGCGCAGCATGTGGTGCCGGGGATTGAACCACAGTTCCTGCAGCCACCTCAGCTTTCCTAAGCAGGCACTTTAGACCACTGAGCCATCCTGCCGGGCCCCTGGAAGTTTTTATCTAAATTTTGAATAATTTTAATTCAGAGCTAGAACTTAGCATTAGTCAATGTTAATATAACCAAAGGCTCACATTCTACCGTGCTTTACATAAACTAGTTTTATAAAATAAATACTAAAAGCAAAGTATTTTCCTTGGTATTTATTAAGTGTGAGCACATGCAGAGTTTCAAGAAATATCACATGGTTAGCCACACAGCCTTATTAGTTTAATGTCATGGTTATCTTATGTCTTTAACCTTTTACCTTGAAGACATCATATTAATGATTTAGCTTAACCAATAGCTGATTGAGAAGTTGAAATATCAAGGTTGTTTTGCCTAGATCCTAAGAAAGCTTTCTAGCTTTAGCAGACGATGAGTATCGTAGCTCTCTCTAATTACTGTGTCCGTGAAGGTTAACTGTAGTGTTTAAATATCAAGGTTTAGATACCTGTCATCCATAAAGTAAAAGGCGCTTATAATTGCTATCAAAGGAAACAATTAAGCACAAGTGAGCCCTATTAATAAAGAGAACATTTTTCAATATGTTTCCCATGTGGAAGCTTCAATTGATGTGTGCCTGTGAAGCAAGACACATCCAATAACTTAAGTAATGCCACGGATTACAAGACAGAAAGCACAGTGCAGTACAACAAATATAAAAGAAGGAAACAAATTTCTAGTTTTAGGAGGCACATAACCACTAGGTCTTCTCACATCTGCATATAAATTGAAAGAGAATGAGAAATGTACAGTAGAACAGCAAGATGCCTATGGTACCTTGCCAAAAGAAACGATAACTTAAGTTTGAAGAGTTTGTTCTTCTTATGCCAACCATCTCAAAATACACAAAAGCTTTAATATTTTGACTTGCAAAGAAATAAATACTTTAAGTAATGTAAATATAATTTGAAATTTTAACTGTTTCACAAGAGTATAAAAGCATAAGTTACAACGAGATTTTTCACTTACCTTGAAAGAATGTATCATGTTTTAAATGTGCATATTCTCAATGAGTTCCAATTACACCACGCTCACACTCCCCAGCTGGCCAGGAAACCGCTAGAGAGGCAAGCACAGAAATTCTGAATTAACTAATTCAGTATATCTGTTCCGGTGAATATATTACATTTATAATTACAACTTGTTATTAACTCCTACGCATGTGTTGTATTTAACACTCAGTGCATTTTAACAGAGCAAAAGTTGTGTCCCAGAACTTGTCATTTGACTGGTGACATGCAAGCTTGTAGGTGGTGTCAGTTGGCTCACGACTCACCTGTCTCCAGCTAAACCAACTTGTTTTGTACTCACTGGTTTGGCCCCACGGCACACTCAGCGTAAACTTTTAACCATAGAGTACAAACTTCCTATTCCAGGCCATATAGAAGGTCCTTGCATATCCGCAGCCAAGTTTGTCTATTACTAACCCCTTGCATTTCAATGCATTGGTCACAACTTGCAGTACATTGTAGTAAATGGGCTCCAAAGAGCAACGGTTGATAGGCCATTTCAATGTTTTTTTCTCTCATACCCAAGGTACTACCTTGACTTTATGTCTCATAATTGGCCTCCTATAGGGAGAGTTTCTAGTCTTTCATTTTCTTGTTATGACCATGGTAATTCTAAACAGTAGTGGCCACACACACAGAGATCATTCTTGAAGCGTAATTTGCCTCAGGCAGACCTCCTCATTGATGTAGGATATGGGTTTTTAAGCAGAAGAGGTCAAAAGCGAATCATCACCTCCTTCCCTGCCTATCAGTTGTGCTTGTCACCATGAATACTTTTGATGCTAAACTTTATTAGCTATCTGGGGTAATATTTGCAGTAAATAAACTGTAAAGATACTTGTTTTCTCCCTTTTCATAGTGTTAGAAAAAACTCTAAGAGAAGCTTGCAAAACAAAAAGGGGAGTTTACTTTCTTAAAGAGAAAATATACTGCTCGAATAACTTAAGAGTCTGCTTACAAAAGCAATTTCCCTGTTTTTCCATTTCTGTTTGGGTGTCTTCATTCATTGAGATAGGTATATAAGGAATATTGCTAGTTTTATATTTTATGTTATAATACAAAACCACACTGTTTTAACACTTTTTTTGCTCATATTAATTCATCTTTAACTTTTAAGAACTTTTTCAATTCACTTTTGTACCCTTTGAAAAACCATCTTGGTGTGATATTATGTGTACTGGCACTACAAATCAGCCCATTTAATTTCATATTGCACAGTAAAAATCTTATCTTATTTTTGTCTTAAAATTAACTCAACCTTTTTACAAGGATCCTTGGTTACTGTATTAAGGAATGTTATGTGCAAGGATCCTTGTTTACGGTATTAAGGAATATTAGTAAAATAGAATATGCCAAATAGTTTTCTTCCTGGCTACTGAGAAGTTGCTGTTTCTAAGTCTTTCAATGGATTGAGTTTTGACATATATAGATCTATTTTAATATTTATCCATTTATAGCTATACATATATCCATAATTATCAACCTGTACTTATAACTATAACAAGATAAACATTATTTAGTAATGGTAAAGCCATCACTAGTCTCAGAATATTTTTTTTTTGTGTGTGTGTGGCACCAGGGTTCGAACTCATGACCTTGCACTTGCCAGGCACGCAGTTGTGCCACGGAGCTATCTCCCCATCCCCACAATATGTTTTTAATAAACAACATCATATGCAAACCTAACACTCTGGAGGCTGAGGCAGGATGATTACTGCAAGTTCAAGGGCAGGCAGTGCTAGAAAGTAAGTTGAAGGCCAGCTTGAACTGCATAGTGAGACCCTAGCTCAGAAAGACAAGAGAAAAACCCATGCCTCCCCCAAAAAACCCTTCAAAATTAAAATTATGTACTGAAATATAAATTTACAAATAGATAAAACTGTATTGACTTGGAGAAAACATTTTCAATTCACAGAACAAAGTTTAAAATATAGCCTGTACTAAGAATGTCAACACAGAAATAATGAGTATTTTTAGAAATGAAAACTAAGGCTTCTAGAAAGCACATAGTAGACAGGCTGCTACAAGAACTCTTACGAGAGCAATCTTCCCTAGAGCATCAAGCACGTATCATCTCTGCGCAGCTAAATGGACAATGTGTATTAAAAGACTCAGGTGGTGCCGATGTGATCAGTAATTGGGAAAGGCATGGAGAGAAAGAAACTTTTATTTGGGACCGGAAGCAAACAATGAGGCTGCAGTCGCTGAGAACCAACGTTCAGCAATACGTGGTGGTGGACGGGAACCCAGAGGGCCCCTTCGCATGAGTTCCGTCCCTGTGTGAGGGTCTAGGAGGACTTGGGGATGAGCTCAGGAGACCTGAGCAAGACGTGCCTTGCGGGGCTGCCCAGTTTCCTGTAAGCACTGGAAGGAGTGAATGGCTTTTGACATCAATTTATGCCTCTGGCTGGAGAAATCTTCCAAAATTGCATTGATGAACATAATCTCATCCCAAATTCATAGGAAACTATTTCACTATTTTTGGGAATTGTATGTATATGTGCACAGACACGTAAATGGTTGGAACATGTGTTTGTGGTGTGTGTGCCGAGTATGTGTGCTGTAAAGAAAAAAAAAAAACTGTCAGGTCCAGATTTGCCTTATTATATAGCACTCATGGTAACGGGTGTCATACTCAGCACTATTAAGAGGAGCAATCACGAAATTATTTCACCATTGGTTCAGTGGCTGAAACTTATAAAAGTACTTGAAGATATTCAGAATCATGAAATTGAATGAAAAAAGACAAAACTAGGGTCAGCAAAAAAGAGTGAAGTTTCTTTTACTTCATGAAATGAAGTAGGGAGCTATTTCATCACTGAAATGGACAGATGAAAGAAGCAAACACATTTGTTCTGCGTTCTTCCACTGCAGTCAGATAAATCCCTTCGTCATGAGCTTCAGCTGTGTCACCGAGGGGTGTGGGTGAAGAAGCCCCAGATGAAAATAGAAGGCGACAGATGAAGGTAAGCTGAGGACAGCATTGAGTACCTTCACCTTCTGCAGGAGTCCCAAGGCAGAGGCTCCGATGAAGTGCACCCTGGGAAGAGTGTGATTCATTAGGTCATTTCTGCTAACATAAGAAAAGCCAGAACTAATTTTATCAGGGCACAGATACCTGACAAAAATATGGCCAGACTACTTTGCAAACATTGAACCGGGGCAAAGACATGTTTTGCGTCTTGGGATTCCATTTTGATGAAAAAGATTTGAAAAAGAGTTAAATACACTACAGAAATAAGTGATGGTAACAAGAAGAAATTTCTGCCTAACGCAAGAGCTGTTGCCAATTTTATGAATTACAAAATCTTTTAAAACTTAAGCGGTATAAAATAAAGTAGGTAAAATATGCTCGCCAAATTTTGATGTCTCCAGAAATAGATAGCTGATGAGCTCAGTTGCATTGATGACCATTCCACTTAATTTGTTAAAATGCAAAAGTAACTACATTTGGATATGGGCCAAAGATTGAACCAAACCAAATACGATACCTGTAAGCAGTCAATAATCACTATCGATAGTGTCAACTGTGACCTGGAAAGGAGGCCAAGTAAAAAGCAAGTCCAGGTAGGACAAGTGGAACCGGTACAATAAAGTAAACGCACTAAATTTTCTTTTTCTGTTTTTCCCCTAGAAGTACAGTGGTTCTCCTTACTATACCTCCACTTCCACTACAACCTGTACATAATGAACCTCATGGTCACCAGATGTTTTCTTTAGATTATGAAGGCTTTAATAGAAAATACGGATATATATTGATGTGTATCAGGCTTGATTTGACACATTTGTATTCAAATTACCAAATAATTGAGAACAAATACGTAAACTGAAAAGAGATACTTAAAATATGTAATACTTGAAACACAGTATAATAAAAGACATTTTAAAGTGACATGAGAATTATTTTCATGATAGCATTATAGATTTCGGATCAAATGAACTGAAATATAAGCGATGAGCTTTTAGAACAAGAGGATAATATAAATAACTTGAATTAGGTCAAATGACAGTATTATGACATTTGAGGTAAGTTTAAAAGCTCCTCATGAGAGACTCAGAAATGTTAGTATGTGAACACATTAACTAAAAAGGATGATAAATACAGTGTAAATCACACACTTTGATAGGAATGAGTAAGCCAGAAGCACAGGGAGGCAAGCGAGAACTAGAAACAAGTGGTTCACCTGAGCATCTATGAAACTCACATAAATGTGCAGTGATTGGATCAAAGTGCGCAAGGGGGCCGGCAAAATAGCTCAGCAGATCAAAGTGCCTACAAGCAGGTGCAGGGGCCAGGGGTCCAATCCCTGGGGATGCTTTGCTGGCCTTGGCCCCAGGAGGTGCACTGAAATGGAGATTGAGACTGGGTGTAGTGGTCTGTGCCTGTAATCCCTGTTCTTGGGAGGCTGTAAAGAGGTGGATCACTATGATTCTGATCTAGCAGTGAGACTATAGACTCTAAAATACAAAAAAAAAAAAAAAAAAAAAAAAAAAAAAAAAAAAAAAAAAAAAAAAAAAAAAAAAAAAAAAAAAAAAAAAAAAAAAAAAAAAAAAAGAAGACAGACAGACAGACAGACAGACAGACAGACTGACAGACTGACTGACTGACTGCACAAATGACTGCATCCCAGGAAGGTTAAGTCTTCAGGAAAAAACTAATAGGATGTTCTAAATTACAGAGAGAAGAGAGGAAAAGAGAGAGAGAGAGAGAGAGAGAGAGAGAGAGAGAGAGAGAGAGTAAGTGAGAGAGAGTAAGTGAGAGAAAGTGAGAGAGAGAAAAAAATTGAAGGAAACAATTCTATTCATGTTTATAGCTTTAAAAAAACTAAAAATTTATCCAAGGATATATTTTTAATAGTAGGTGCTCATTTCAGTTTGGGGATATTATTTTTCCAGTTCCAATTTCATCTTAACATGAAGATTTGAATTGAAATGAGTTGAGATATGGAAGGGTATCTGGATAAAATGTCATGTAATAGGAACAATGAAAACAAAAAACCCACAAAGATATTTTAAAACTTGCGTTCCAGCAAATACAGTGATCTTCAATTTAAAGTTCAAAGTAGAAATTATGTGTTATAATCAAGGAAATGCTAGAATAAAGATACAAAATACAACATGAAGATGAGAATAAAGAGTTAGAAAATAAAGAACAGATAAAATAACAAGGAAAACTCCTAAACAATATTACTTGGAGATTTGATTGTGTATTACTTAAAAAATAAAAAAAAAACTAACAAATCTTTTCTATTAATAAAAAGAATAAAGGTTTCTGAATTGTGCTTAGCTACATTTCAGTAGAAATCAAGATGAGTTAAAAGTCCATTTTTAAACTTATGCATTTTATTAATAGTCATTAAATGTATTTAAAGTTAATTTGGCATAGGGGAATAGCACTGTGGTGACTTAAGCCCTTGATCGGTATGGACAAAATATACGCACAGTGACATTTCATCCAGTGAATTTCTCCAGTGACTTAAGCCTCCCCTGGTGGCGGCACATGCATGCAGTCACAACACTCAGGGACACTGAGCAGAGAGGATCACAAGTTGCAGGCCAGCCCAGACAATTTAGTGACTCAGCAAGATCTTTTCTCGCAGTTAAAAAACAAAAACAAAAAGTGCTGGTGATGCTCAGGACACATGTCTTGAGTTCAAAGCCCAGTAGTACAAACAAAAAATAGCGAAGGCTCTCAATTACAAGAATTCCTGACAAGACAATAGGGAGCATTTTCCTCACGAAATAACTAAAATTTATAAATAAATGATACAGAAGAAGAGATTTTATACTGCCCTAGGCTACGATAAATAAAAAAAAAACCGAGACAGTTGGCCTACTTAATAATAAGACATAAAATAAACAAATAGAGGTGTGGATAATTGAAAAGCAATAATTAATTAAATAGGAGAAAAAAAAAAAACCGAACCACATGCATACATGTTGCTGCTATTTAACCAGCTGTGTCATCTTTCTTTCTAGGATTAAGAAATGTACATCAGATTAGTGATGTGTGTTGCTTGCTCTGCTAGAGGCGTTCACGGTGGCATGGGCCGGGTCACTGTGCATGGCCCATCCCATTTGCCCCTTGCTTGCTCCTTTCTGGGCTTCCCATCGAACAGAGGCCAACTAGCTTTGTCCTCACAGCCCTGGCAGTGATAGTTTTCTGCCTTGGAAGCTACTGATTCCATATTTATCTCCTGGAGCTGTGACTACATTTCATCTTCCTTCTTTTAAGTTGTGGATGTTGGATATTGTGCACAAATCATGGGCAAACTATGAAAAGAATTTACTTAGAAAAAAAAAAAAACTTGACAGAGAGCTGAGCTAATATATATATATATATATATATATATATATATATATATATATACTCAGTGAAATTGCTAAGAACTGTGATAATCACTAACTGGAAATAATGATTTTCCTACCTCTGTTTATATTGAAAGTCAAATCTAGATAGACTCAACCCTTACATCTAAAATTACAAAGTATAAGCACAAAACTTCTCAAATGAATCATAAGCTGTATTTGTTTTTCTAGAGGACGAAATGTTACAAAAGTACTGTGGAAACTCATAAAAAGAAGATTAATACATGTCTATAACACAATTTAAGATACTTATTTACAAAAAAAAAAACCCTCAGGTTCTGTGAAATAATTGTAATGTATTTTTGGAAAAATGCTAGTGACTTAATATATATCCTTCAAAGTTATACAATTTTTAGAAAAATTGAAGCAAAGGTTACTGAAAAAATTATTTAATGATATCCAAATTTATCACTAAAGAGTCATTGTACATAACAGATTACTCTATCTCTGTCTTAAATTTTGCATCTCTATAAGAACAAAAAAGAAGTACAGGAGGAGAAAGAGAAAGAATATGGGTAGGGAGGGAAGTCGTAAAATACTGTCCAAAATATAACCTGACATGACCTTGACCTTCAACTCATCACTACTTCGACAATATGGCATTGGCATATATCATGTATCACACCACTGTGATTCTTGAGTGTAGACCACTGGACAGAAAATAAGTTAGATATTTAAGGAACAATTAAGACTAAATAATTCTATCTACATCTTTTATTTTCCCCCACTGGAAATTGAGCCCAGGAACTCAGGAATATCAAGCAGATATTTTATCTCTAGCAGATATATCTCTAGCACACTAGCTATAGATTTTAACAGAATACAAAATTTTTTTTAAGTTCTAGAAAAGACAGCACAAAAGTGCTAACATACCCAAAATATTAAAGGATAAAATAATATGATGACTGAAATTAGTACTTTAATTTTCATAAGAATTTATTGCTTTATTTGAATTTATCATAGTGGTAGTAAGAACACATTAATAATTACATACATTTAACATGAGAATAATAAGACTATAGTAGTGGAATAATCATTATATCAGCTATTAAAATGTGAAAAAAGATATGGATGTAAAAATGTGAAAATGAAATATGACATATGTACTATGAAAAAAATGTACAAAAAATACCAGAATAAAGAAGGGAAGATAAGGAGACCATTAATACCAAAACCAGAAAAAGACACAATCAAAAATAGAACAGGCCAATTTCCCTAAAGAACATAAAGGGAAATACACCCAATAAGATATTAGCAAGCAGAATGCAGCAAATCATCAAGATGACTATACACTATGACTGGGTCAGATTAATACCAGTATGCCGGGATTGTTCAACATACACAAATTTATAAATGTAATATGCTATATCAACAAAGCCATAAATAAATCTCCATGATCATCTCAATAGATGAAGGAAAGGTTCTGACGAAGATCAATGTTCATTCATGATATACAGAAAACATATCAATTATATTTACCTCAATCTGATAAAAGCCATCTAGGACAAAACAATAGACAATATCATTCTGAATGGACAACCATAAATCTTTCAGTTTAAAGTCAGGTACAAGTCAATAATGTCCACTATTATCACTTCTATTCAATGTAGTTGTGGAAACATTAGCCAGAGCCATTAGACAAAAAGAAAGAAAGAAAGAAAGAAAGAAAGAAAGAAAGAAAGAAAGAAAGAAAGAAAGAAAGAAAGAGAAGGAATAAGAACTGGAGAGGAAGAAATTAAATTATCATTGCTGCAGATAAAATGATACTTGACATAGAAGTCCCAAATAGTTCCAAGAATCTCCTAGAATTAATAAACAAATTCAGTAGCATAGCAGGATATAAAGTCAAGCTACAAAAATCAATAGTGTTCCTACACACAAGCAACTTCTCAGAGGAATAACTACAAATGGTAAATAAATATATAAATAAGTAAAAAGGTTCTACAGTACTGGTCATTTGAAAAATGTAAACTAACAGAACCCTGAGATTCCATTTCACACCAGAAAGAATGGCTATCATAAAGAAGTCAACTAATAATAAATGCTATAGAGCCTGTGGGGATAAAGGAGCTCTGCTCCGCTGTTGGTGGGAGTATAGACTGGTATAAGCTTTGTGGAAGTTAGGGCGGAAATTCCTCAAAAATCCAGGGTTTTATATTTGTTTTCATCTTCCACATGATTGACTCTTGTGTTTCTCTGTATGTTTTACCTTGATGTATAATGAGTATTATTTTCCATTCGAATGACCAAGTGCCTGGCACTAGAGGAGTAATTAATGGAGTTTTAAAGGCAAGTGTCATTATAGATGCAGGACCTTCCCCTTCAAGTAAGCCCTCATGCTTTCGAAGATATTTGCTCTGATGATTTTCCTAATCACTGCCTAGACAGGTGATAGTGACCCCATGCAACACGTGCTACGGTGGCCACGCAAAGCCATTCCGTCCAGCACACCACCCCAGCGTCGGAGCACCTCATGACAGTTATTTGTTGTTGTTGTTCTTGCTGTTTTTTTTTTTTTTTTTTTTTTTTTTTTTTTTTTTTTTTTTTTTTTTTTTTTCCTTCAGTGTCCAAGCTGTGCTGGTCGTTTGGGATAAAAAAAAAGTGGATTTTAGGGTACAGTTTGGATACTTGGTCTATAAAACATTCATCATCACTGGCCTTTAGTATCTTTTTACTGGATTATGTATTATTACATTATAGGTAGAAAGCCTAAGGATGTGTTTCAATGAAGTCATTGTCCCCATGAACAAATTGAGTAGAATATACACTGTAGAATAATAAGCTCATGTCACTTACACTGATTTATTAGTGAACAGAGAGTATGAAGAGAAAATATGAATTCATCTCTTTGTTTATTCCTCAACTACAGTGGTGCAGGAAGCAAAAACTGATCTGGGATGAATGACCTCCCACAGAACTTCCAAATGATATAGGGAAATCTCATCTCTCAACCTGAAAAGTACCTGGGACAACTTTTTGTTCTCTAAAACTGAAGAATGAATTTTAGGAACAAAAGGAGGTAATGAGCAGAACCTATTTATTAGGGAAAAGAAAGCTCCTGTTGGAGAGAGGGATAGGAGGGGTTCCTCAGTGGGTGGTCCCCCTGAAGCTGTCTCTTCCAGGGACTTCTATAGAAGAAAATCATGTCATGAGGCAGGTCTAAGGTGAAAACCATGGGAACTCGCTTAGTTGGGCATGAGCTGGGACAAAACTATGGTCAACCAATGAGGTTACAAGCACCATTGCTCAGGTAAAATTAATTAAAGGAATACCAAGTTGGGAAATGAGTCACACAGCAGGCAGGCTTGAGCATAAACAGGGTCTCTTTCTGTTGGGGGTTGGGTCGCTTACTCATGTAGTCTCTTTTAAAGTGATTGGTACCTGTTTAGAATATCAGTCTCTGATGCACATTCCCAGGGAAGTGAGATCCGGCCCACAGACATCAGGGGTGTCTGCCTTTTGCAAAGCTGTAAAGTCACCTTCTCTTCCACCTTGGCTCCTTGAGGGCCTGGCCCTGTTTGACTGCCTAGAATATTTCTAATTTCAGCTGCCTACAACAACAGCATGGGAAGATCGTCCCCAGTATCTAAATGCTATATTTTTATTTTTTGTGATCAGTTGTGCGATTGTCATCAAATGTGTTGGAACATTATTGCTTATGTTCCAACGCAGCGAGAAAGCAACTGCTAGTCAATCACTATGTCCTGTGGTAGTTTGCTATTATTGTTTGAATGATGACATTTATATCTTTACTCATTTAGTTTCCATGAATAATGGCGTTCAGTGATTCATAAGGCCTATGTTTGTACTTTGATAATAATAAGCACAAACATTATTTCTCAGATTATGTAAGGAATAAAACAGACTATTTCTCTACATATATTAAATCAACTTTTTGAAATGCAACAATGGAGAAATGCTATATTTTCTATTCACACTTTTTCTTAGATTAATTGGACTCAAAGTTCTCATATTGATTTAAAAATTTGACTATATTGTTGTAGGAAACTGAATTACATAGAAATATTCTAGGCAGCCAGACAGGGATAGGCCCTCAAGGACAACATGGAAGACAGGGTGACTTTACAACTAGAGACAGACACTCCTGTGCTGTGGGCCAGATCTCAAGACAAGAGTAAAAAAAATACAGCTACCTACTTCCCTAGGGATGGGCATCAGGGAACGATATTCTAAGTAGATATCAATTGCCTTGAAAGAGCCCTTGAGTCACTAAGTCAACTCCCCACAGGAAGAGACTGGATTTAACCTACTTTATCTGAGCAATGGTGCTTATAATCTCATTGGTTGACCACAGTTTTGTCCCACCTCATACCCACCTAAGTGAGTTCCTTTGTCTTTTCCACAACCTCAGACCCACCTCACCATGAAGTCTTCCTCTATAAAAGTCCCTGGAACAGACAGCTTCCCAAGGACCACCTGCTCAGGACACCCCTCTTGTTCCTCTCTTGGACGGGACTTACATTCCCCTAGTAAATCTATTCTGTTTATAACCTCTGTTTGTTCCTAAAATTCATTCTTCGGTTTTAGAGAACACAAACTCATCCCAGTTACTTTTCTAGTTGGGGATCAGTTTTCCCTATATCATCTGGAGATTCGGGATTTTTGATAACCTAGTATCCCATGGGACTAGATACAGAGCACCCTTTTCTAACACTGTCAGAATGATCGGGTCCCAGGAAATAGAAACAGGATTGGGAATGAAAGCGTTTTTCATTTTTTTTTTTGTTTTGTTTTGTTTTTTGAGGGATTTTTTTTTTGTCAAAACTCAAAAGTCCTACTGCTCAACTAAACTTAATTGTGTTATTTCTAATAGCTGTATTTTCATTGTAATTATTTCCTAAATATATTTTTGATAACTAGTACAAGAACACTATGTATTTTACTGTGTATCATTTCTGCACATGTATATAATTAAATATGAACAGATCAAGGCAAATAACATCTCATGTTTCTTTGTTTAGGGAACATTTGACTTTCTTTTAACACCAAAGATTCGCATATCTGTTATTTACTTTAGTTACACATAATACTAGGATTTATTTATCGTAACTACACCCTTGTGTATCTATTGAAGAATCGCGCCCGATGCTCCCTCTCTCATTTCCTTCCATGATTCTAATCTCTATGCCTTTGATGGCAAAGTCAGAGTTTCTACTCACTGCAACGCATATTTGACATCATCCAGCTGAGGTACTTTACTTAACATGATTTTCAACTGCTCTATTCATGCTATTGCACATGACAGAATGACATTTTTATTCATATTTGAATAATAGTCCTCTGTACAATTTTATCATACTCTAATCCTTTTATCCATAATTGGACGTTCACATTGATTGTCCACCTGGTTACTCAGATCACGGCCATTTTGTTCTTTACAGATTATGGCAATTTTTATGTTGCTAAGAATACTGAAGACAGGAAGTGAATATTCTTTCATCATGTCTCTTGTCAACATTCACCAAAAATTTGAAGATTTCCTGGTACTCATGTTCATTTTCATTTACCTCCATTACGTAATGGTTGGTTGTGAAATTTTTAGTCAGGATGACAGAGCACTTCAAACCATAATGTCCGCTGTGACCTGGTTGCCATTCAGTTTTCATTCAACAGCCCTGAATGTGTGCCTTAAAATCTTCATCATAGTTTTGACATAATATGCTCTGCAGATGTCCTGTTTGGGGAGGATTTCTAGAGCAGGCCTCTGAGGTCGGACAAGGATGTTCTGAGAGACCAGTGTGCGAAGCTGTAAGAAGGATAGGAAGGATGCTTTGGGGACACGTGGAAGGTGAAACACCTCCTGAAGGAAATCGCCAGCGGTGAGCAGAGTCAAACCAAGCAAGAGTCTGTGTGGGCCGCAAGCAGCCACACTGTAGAGACAGAACAGTCCATGCTCTTGGATTTCCCGTCTCCCAAGAGCTATGTTTGGTACTAGACGTGGAACTTCAAAACATAAGGTAGGTCCTACCTACGTGGTCCTGCTCTGGCCACGTACCTTTTACATCTATCTTTCACGTCTCTTGGAATGAAAATGATTTCTTCGCACCCTTGTACATTTCAACTTTTTAGTTTTATTTTTAATTTTTATGGATGCTTACAGCTAAGTATTTGCCTTGAGGCTCCAAGAACTTTGCACTTAGAATTTTCAGCAGCTCTAAAGCTGTTAAGATTTTGGCAACCTTAGAAATAGACTAAATGTATTTTTCATAACAAAATGGGTACAATGCTTTGTGGGCCTGGGGACAAAATATTGCAGTATAGAGCCAGAATGTCTCACCAAAGTGCTATGCTCAGAAGTAAGGATTTGGGAGGATCATTGGATCAAGGGTGTGCTTTATCTATCAGTAGATGGATGCATTGCCTGAGAGCTTTCAAATTAAGACTGAGGTCAAGCTAAGCCTCTCTTCTTTTTAGATTGTTAGTGTGAGCTATTTTGCTTCAGCAATAGGATATCTGACGAATACAACTTTTTCATTTAATTATGAAATGTATATATTATCTAGTTAATAGAGTACTGATGAGGGTTAAATATAATTATTTTTGTAAATTATAACTTTTGTAATAAACAATGCAGAGTACATTATAGCATTTGTATATTTCTTTTTCTACAAAATGGCATACACTTGTGTTCTTTAAGAAATATAATATTTCTTTACTAACATTAAACATATATGAGAGAGACATATATCTAAAGGAAAATGCAATACTTTATCTCAGTGGTTTGGAGTCAGACGTAAAGTATGTCCATATATTAAAAGAGAAAAATGGTTAAGCAGTCTCTAAAATGGATACAAAACCCCTCCTGTGCAAGTGAACATCAGCTCAACAACAACCAAATAGGTATAACATACATAGAAACTGATATTTCTTATCCATTATTTTTTAACTAGCAATGAATTTGTAACTACCTGTACAAAATTTTCAGAACTATCATAGAGGGTTGGTGTTCCTAGAAGGCAAAGTGAGTATAGTTCCAAAATGTAATTCTGTGGATGACATGTAAAGAAAGGATACATGTATGTTTTGAATGAAATGTACATTCTTTGTGATTCATAAGGAAGGACATTCATGGTTCAAAATCTAAGAAGTATATATGGAACAGCTAATCCTAACAACAATTAATGAGATTAAATTTTAAAAGTTTGTATTGCATTGCATGGAAACTTTTATGAATAAGGCTGACATACACTTTCACTTACTCAAACTCATTTTAGGCAGAATCACTAATGTGCTTCTGGCAATCCTGGACTCATTAAGGAACTAATTCTAATAGGGTTTTGTATCCATGCTTATCAATTAGAGCTTTGAACTTTATGTGCTTTTTTTGATACGTAATGAACAATGGAATATGGTAATCGTAGAATCCCCAATGTAAATTAATATTTTATTATATTAATATTTAATACTATTTATCCTTGAAATACATATCAATTGGATTTTTAAAAACAGCACATTGTTATCTCACAGTACTCCTGATAGTGTTTACTATTCTTTAATATAATAGAGTAAAAATGCAAATATGAATAATACTGACTTTAGATTCTATATTTACTGTGAGAGCTTTAGTAAGAAATGTTTAAAGATATATACGGTGTATGCGCAATACAATTCCAGATGAAACTCAATTCCTTTGCAACAAAGTCAGGGAAATTCTTCAGGAATATACTTAAATGTAAATTGATAAAATGTGAGACCCATGAAACTATTTAAATAAATATTACTTTATTATCTGAAAGAGGTCATTCAACATAAGCTGCTAATTTTTCTCTAACACACATAAAACATCAGATATTAAATAGTTTAGGGATTGAAAACTCCATTGCCTCTGTACTAATTACCCCACTCTAGTGTGAAGCTCATGTTATTGGCCAGTGATTTGATGAGTGTGGCTATGTTCTTATAAAACACTGTCGGCAACCATGGTAGCTAACCGGATTTCACCTATAAGCCACGTATGGCTGCAGCCTAAGCTAAGGGGATCTTGGTCAGTGTAGTCTCTGTTTCCTGTCCAAAGTGTGTTTTCTCTGTAATTCAATACAAATATCCACTTTACAGCATATGATTATACGCACAAGATGCTGTTACAAAACTAATATTTACATTTTATACTGTGTATTAATTACAAGTATCAGCCAGTGATGAGGTCGTTCCTCAAGTGTTTGCGGAAGTGCTATGTTTCTGTAATTATTCCTGATATTGATTGTTTCACTAACAGGGAAGCTTGCACACTAAATGGCTGCTTTCAGGCTACAGTAAGACACAGATGCAATGTGCATGTGATTACATGTTAGATAAGCACGGAAAGTGGCACACTACTCAGGAACACTACCTCCCTTGGAAGGAAGCAATCACACCAGAGTAGGTCTGTTACCCACAGGTTACAGGTTAGCAACCTGATGCTTAGCATGCATGTGTAAAATGACAGGCTGCATTTTCCCTTCATTTTTAACATATAATTTGTTGTTTTTCTGTGGTTACACTACAAATGATTGAAATGTATGATGACCTAGAACAGCAAGCAGACCATGTGTGTATCTGGCAAATGAGGCCATTTTATATTCATCTACAGCTCAATCTTTCTTGCTTGCTTGCTTGCTTGCTTGCTTTCTGTTATGGTTTGTCTCTAGGTGTCCCCCCAAAGCCTCATGCAGTCACTTGGCAGCTTCTGGAATTTGTAACTGATTCTTTTTTTTTTTTTTTTTTTTTTTAAAAAACCTTTATTTGTTTATTCACTCATTTTTATGGCCGGCTCAGCCTGCCCTGATGGCAGGGCTGGCGCAGCATGTGGTGCCTGGGATCAAACCGCGGTCCCTGAAGCCGCCCAAGCCTTCCCAAGCAGGCGCTTTAGACCACTGAGCCATCCCGCCAGGCCCCATTTTTTTTTTTAAATTTTTTATTTTATTTATTTTTTTCTTGTTTCACTACTTTTGTTTGTTTATTTATTTATTTTTATGGCCGGCTCAGCCTGCCCTGAGGGCAGGGCTGGCGCAGCATGTGGTGCCAGGGATCGAACTGCGGTCCCTGCATTCGCCCAAGCTTTTCTAAGCAGGCGATTTAGACCACTGAGCCATCCCGCAGGGCCCCTGTAACTGATTCTTGAGGGTGTGGGGATTTGCATTTCAGTCTAAAGAAAGAGATGTTACCCGCTTCAGCTGCTTCTCCCTCTCTCTGCTTTCTTGCTCTTAGCTGCCACCATGAAAGGTTGTTTTCTGCGTTGAGCCTTTCTACCTTGGAGTCAGCTGAGTATGGACTGAAACCTCCAAAAACTGTGAGCTAAATAAACCTTTCCTTCCCTCATTTTGCGTGTTGGGTATTTGTCCCAGAAATGAGAGAAAAGTAACTAAGACTCTTTTTCTACTTCCTTCCCCTATCTCAAATTATTTTCCTACTTTTTAAGTCTGTGCCTTGCACAAAATGTCCCTTTTCTTACTGAATAGTATCGCTGGTGCTGATTGCTCCTCCACAGTCCCATGTTCTTACTGATTTTATTATCTTAATTTATTTTACTATAATTAAAATGAAAACTAACATTTTTCAAGGGTAGCTGGCATTGTACAACTTTTCTGTTTTCAATACTACCAATGTTTTCCAATCTTATTAAGTTACATATTCTCTTCCCTCTTGACATCTGTAATGGTATAAAACAATGTGGGCAAACCCATGGCAGGGGATACACAGCAGGCTGCTCAGCTTGCTGAGAGTCTAGAAGGACCACCACCACTGGTCTAAAACATGGCTACAGATTATGCATTCGGTCTCTGTCTCTCTCTCTCTCTCTCTCTCTCTCTCTCTCTCTCTCTCTCTCTCTCTCTCTGAGACAGGATCTCACTATGTAGTGTGGACTGGCCTTGTGCTCACTTTTGTAGACCCAGGCTGGTCTCAAACAGTAGTTCCCCTGTCTCAAGCTCTGGAATGCTGGGATCATACTTGTGCAGCAACCGGCATGGCATGTAGGACCAGGAACCCAACTCTGGACCTTGCATTTGTCTGGTAGGCTGCTTACACCTCTGAGCTATCCCTCCAGCTGTATATTCACTCTTACTTTCAAGACTCCGTGTCCTGTGCTTAAATCTGACTGTATAAGGATAAATGTCTAAGCTGGACTGAATCATATTGCAACAATTTTAAAATGTTTTCACACTATGGCTAATACCTTAAATTTTCGATGCTCATTGCAAATCTCCAGGATTTCAAAACGTATGTATTCTTCAAGATTCCTTGCACATTCCAGCTCCTTGGTAACTAGTTTTGTTCATTGGTCAGCCTCAAATATCTTTTATGTCCCTTAGCTCTCTCATTATGTAAGATCTTCTGCGGTAATTTAAAAACTATGAATCAGCATTAAAATACTTTTTTAACTGTGACATATAATCATGTGATATGCAAAGCTTACATTAAAAACAGTTTGAAAAAAAAAAAAAAGAAAACATTTATCTGGCTCTGTCTGGTGCTAGCAGTACTGAATTGTGCAAAAATCCTCCACAGAGTACCATTCTCTGGAGGGCAAGAGCTCCAGTGTCACAGTAGCCAGCCTGCCGTGGTAACAAAGCTCTTCAGAGCAACAATGCCATCACATCACATTTTCCTCTAGCTCCTGTCGCGTCCACTCCTGAAGTGGCACATGCCATGTCTTATATTATGTGCATCACAACAAGTGAAAAGACCGTGACCTACTTAAGCCAGGTCTAGGGAGCCAGGGCATGTTGGAATATAAGGGAGCTATCTGCATGCAGAGCTCATGTAGTATGCAGGAGTATATGAAATATACTCCTTTGCATGAATAGAAGCATTTTACCATATGTCGTTGTTACATTCCTTATTCCACTGCTAACCTTTGTCTCTTTACTGTCTCTCTCTGTCTCTCTCTGTCTGTCTCTCTTTCTCTGTCTCTGACTGTCTATCTCTTTCTCTCTGTCTCTCTGTCTCTGTCTCTCTTTCCCCCTCTCTCTTTGTCTGTGTCTCTGTCTCTGTCTCTCAATCTCTCTTTCTCTCCATACTACTCCTTTTCTTTCTTCTTATGTCCATCTTTTCTCTGTCACAGATTCTTCCTCAAGGAAGTAAATCTGTATACAGGGTTGGGTGGAGAGAGATGGCACATGTTCCTACAGATCACTTAAACTCGGTGGGAGGCATCACTCAATGGTCATGAGCATAATTATACATTGGATAATGAATGCCCTTTAGACCTTGGACTCCAGAACAATGTGTGCTTCAGTAAGTGGCAGTTAAGGAGAACGTTAACTTTGGAGACAATGAGGGACACTTCTCAATATGAATTAGAAGGTTATGACATTCTGAATTTGGGGTCCTTATCTGGCCAGTGCCGTTCCTCTGTAGTACAATTCCCTGCTCTGCTTCATGGAGTTCATAAATTACACAGCTGGGCTCTGTCAGGCCTTTCAGTCATGGTGATTCTAACATGGATCCAGCTGATAGTGGGTTAAGTTCCCTGACACGGTGAATCAAATTAAACTTCTACTCCTTTCCATTAAGAGCATTACTTGTTGTGCCCTAGAGACTGGAAAACTAAATAACACCACGATTCCTAACTAAGGTGAGAACCAAGCAGGTAAATAGAATAAAAAAAAAGAAAGAAAGAAAGAAACCCTCTTCTTTTGGCAGAGTTCTTGTTCTTCTGTGAGTCTCAATTCAACAATATCTGTTAAATATTTGTTTTCTTCTTGTAGTGTCCCATGTATATAAGTCTTTCTCCAAATTATGCAACTACCATTCATAAATATGCATCAAATGCCTAGTATGTGAATTTTCTGGCAAGAGTATGTTTATATATGAAGTAGATCTATAAAATATATACCAATTTATTCATGTCACTCTGGAATAAAGAAAATCTACAAATTCAATGTAGGTGGCATTATTCAATATCATTATAGAAAAATATTATTAGAGTGATAACGAAAAACGATCATCAATATGGTAGCTTAGTTTGTTATCATTATTATTATTATTATTATTATTATTAGTAGTAGTAGTAGTAGTAGTAGCAGGAATTGAATGTAGGACACTGTGCTGGCCAGGCAAGTGTCTATTCTACTGAGCTTCTGCCCCAGCCTAGCAGCCTAGTTTAACCTCTTACACAAAGCAGAAGTGATCAGGATTTCTGCAAATTCAATTACGATATAGGTTATAGAGTTGATATATCGCTGCAAAATATAAGGATTTATTAGTGTCAACTTTCTCTGAAAGCAATATGGTTTTGGCCATTCCTCTCACAACGACAGAGAAAACAATGCATGTTTCAGATCAGCACGTGCATGTGACGTGCTGGTGAACATGTTAATGTCCTCACACAATGAAAAGACCGGGAGTAAAGCATCATTCTCAGGTCTTCACCTGGTTAAGTGCATGAGAATCCAGTCAGTCTTCACAGGTATCTAGGGAAGTGGAATGAGAACGTGGTATAAATCGCTAAGGCTGTACCCTACACATCCTTGATAATAGTGCAATCTCTGTCCTTCGAGGGATACCATACTGCTTCTGGATTTTTGCTTTCCTCATAGTAGAGAGGGTTCTACTGCTTCCCTTTCTGTTCTGCTACCTTTATCATTCCTAGTCAGGTATCCAAAGTGAAGATACTTCTGACTCATGAGTATGTGCATTCCAATTACGCATTCTGGTACTGGGGAAATAACTACCTTATTGGTTCAGAAATCTGCTATTGCCACTCAAACAGAACCGAACTGAGAGTCCCTTTACAAATCCCTACTGATAAATGACAGTGACAGTTTGAGTCTTCTGGACCTACTTTCTGTTCAGAAGCCAAAGATCAGTTGTCTCTGAAATTTCTTTCAATTTCATGTTTTCCTAATATACAGTTCTAACATTAAAATTTCTTAAATCACTTTGCAAATGGTAGGAAGTAAAGCAAGAATAGTTGGGCAGCTTTGTAGTCCTTCCTCAGTTCTGGTTCTTTTAAGTGGCCCAAGTTTTCAAGTTGATTAAAAAACTATGAATCTCCGCTTTCACGATTGAGGTTATATTTGTATCTATTTAACACGCAATGCCCTTTCTTATTTAGATCAGGTAAACGTTTAGTAGGCTCACTGCTTTACATCTATCAATATTCCTGGCTGCTCTCGTTACTGCTTTGGTTGTTCTGTCCAAAATAGATACCACATCTCATCTGCCCTTGTATTCGAGGGCCACTGCAAGAGCCCTGTCATGAGTAAGACAATGATGTGACCTAATTAAAAGTTTCTAATCCAATGACTACCATTCCTACAGTGAGATCTGGCTGACAGAAAAGAGTAACCTCGGAGCTCCTCCAGAATGTCATGGCTACTTTCTCAACTTTATTACTCAGTCACGAAAAAAAGTTTGCAACCCAGGCCTCTGCAGGATAAGTCTCAAACAACAAGTGCATGCAGACATTTGCCATCTCCCTTGGACTTTGAATGCCTTCCCCTCTATTAGGTCCAGGGAACCAAGCCATGTATACTATCTCATGGTAGAAGCCAGACTTGTAAACCCTTTTATAACTCCCCCAGATGAAACAATCGATGCAAATATTTCAAGGTCCTGGTCTGAGCCCAAGACCTTGAGAAGTGGGGAAGGTGACGGGAAAGCTCCACTCTGAAGTCTGGCAGGCTCAAGAGCAGGAGGACCTGATGTCTCAGTTGGGGTTGATAGCCAGAAATAGGAAAAAAAAAAATCAGTTTCCAAGATCATAGCACTCAGGCAGGAGGAACATGGTTTATTCATGAGAGGGAGGAACCCTGTCCTTGTTGGATTCAAGTCTTCAGGAATTTGTTTTTATTGCTTGATTGCTTGCTTTCTTGGTTTTTTTTTTTCTTTTTATATGTATTTTAGGGAAAGGTCTACAGGGTATTCAGGGTCTCACTACTTGAACAGACCTGTTTACAACCTCCCAAGAGCTGGGATTAAAGGCTCACGCCACCACACCCAGTCTTAATTTCTGTCTCAGCGTGCCCTGGGGTAGGGGCTGGCACACAGGATCGCAACCCTGGCCCTTGAGCCTGCTTGCAGGTGCTTTAATCCACTAAGCTATTTGGCCAGCCCCGTCTTTAGCAGTTTGAATGAAGATATAACACATAAAGCAGAGGAATTGCTTTACTCAGTCTGCTGATTCTAATGTTCATTTAAATGTAGATGGACCCTTGTAGCACTCAGCCCCGAGCAAATTTTAAATATCTGGGCATGCAGTAGTCAGTCAAGATTACGAATAAAATCAGCGATTGCTGTCCACTTAAGATAAAATATTAGCGGATACATGTCACCTTTATATTAGTCCCAAATATCAGGGATAAGAATGAAACATCTTCCTATTACACAACTTTGCTTCTTTTCTAGAGGTGACGGCAGGAAAGGTTAGCACGAAAGGGCTCGCAGCAGATCCCTAAGCTGGTGGTTGTCACTCCTGTCCCTTGAAAGAAGTCCTGGGCAAGAGCCAGGCAGGGACTCCACAGAGATCAAACGGACACAAAAGGATTGAAATTAAGCTCTGGGATTCAAGTTCTCTCTCTGCTAAAACTAAGGACTTTGATTTAGAATTTTTCATTCCTGCATCAAACTGCCAGTCTTCTTGGGTTAAACATGCAGTTTACAGTAGTTCTAAGTAATGTCCAAAAAACGAAAAAAATAAGTATGACCCCTGTGAAAAATGGGGCTGGTGGAGGTGAGATCATTATGCAGACAGCTCTTTGCAAGTAATTTGTCTTTTTTGTAGAAGTAGGGATTGAAATAAGAAGCAATATTAGGAAAACTATGAGGTTATATTTCATTTCCTCCTATTTTTCATATATTTAATATCTATAGTAACATAGAATAATTGTATGTAGATTCATTTTAAGGAAAAAGAAAATAAATTGCCTTAAAGTACATTAAAATACATTGGCTCCTGCTATTTTTAGAAGGGCAGAGTTTAATGATGTCTAATATTTTGCTGTAAGCATAGATATTTTTCCTTTAAGGGAATATTGTCCACTAGAAATATGCACCTTATTAAAATGCTCAGTTTGCTAAGTTTGAACTTTAAAGTGTAATTTCTTTTCTAGTGAACAGTAATAGGTATATTTAATTTGAATTGAACTTTTCCAGAAATGCTTGAATGCATTTCTTAAAACATCTTAAAACTAACATTGGTCATGAAAATAATAATGTACTTTATTTAAAATTCAAAGTTTTATCATCACTAACAAAAAGACATTGGGATAACTATACCACTTCAATATCTGTAGTTATGCATATAAATATTTAAATAGCTTCATTCAGACTTTTAAATTACTCTCTGAGCTAACTTATAGGCACATTTATTATTGTTATCAAAGAAATTAACATTTCTTATTTCTGCATATGTGCCAATATTCCAGCTAAGATTTTTCTTGAAAACTATTTCCTTCATAATAGAAGTTAAATATTTCTCTTGGATAATTCTTTTTTTAAGCAGAATAGATTTTTTCGGGGGAAAGAAAGCTCTTGGCTGAGAGAGGAACAGGAATGGGGCCCGAGTGGGTTGTCCCCTGGATCTCCTGGATACTTTTGCACTGATATCCACCCAGTATCTACAACTGTGTCTGTGATTTTGGTTTATAAAAGATATTTATCCTAAATCCATAAATATCTCATTCTTTGCCAGGTTTTCATGCCTACTTCGCTTTAAAACAATACTGAAAATATTGCCTTAAAGAAAAATATTTTCAGGAAACTTTCATTTTTCTTTGGAGCCATATATATTCTATATGAATCTTTGGGGGTAATTAAGGATTTTTCTTGGATGGGTAGGGTTTTATACATGCTACAATGCTGTCTAATGTGTGTTTTATCTTGAATTGTATTTGTTTTTTGTTTTGTTTTGTTTTGTTTTTGTCTTTTTGAGACAGGGTCTCACTATGCAGTTCAGGCTGGCCTTGAGCTCACTTTTGTAGTCTAGGGTGGTCTCAAACTCACACCAATCCTCCTGCCTCAGCCTCCCAAGTGCTAGGATTACAGGCATGCGCCACCACGCCAGGCTTAAATTGTATTTGTTTTAGTTCTATGTTCCTATTTTCTAATGATGCACTAGAAATGTCAGAAACTATGAAGAAATAACAAAGTTGCTAACTAGCACTAGAACTATAACTAGAACAAAAGAACTACAGAATTAGAACTAGAATGCTAATTTCAAAACATTTTAATTCATATATTTTATATGTACATTCATAAACATATTTTTGAATCCTCAAAGCATATATCTAAAATATGTCAATACTTTCATAGTCAGAGAAAGATATTAAATCATACCTTAAATTTTAATGTGAGTATACTTTCATAAATGATACAGTAATCTATGCAAAGTAATATTCAGTAATAATGATATTTATTATATTAGTTTATAGACATAAATTTATAGAGATTAATCACATGAAACCCCTAAAATAATTTATTATATTCTATTACAACAATTTATTCTGAGGTTCTAATGTTAACATTATAAAACACGAATACAAATAAATGTGACACAGCATATAAATTAATAGAGTACTATGTTGAACAGTGAACAGTGAATGAAAATCTTATATTTTGTACATTTATTTTCTAACTATGGGGGTAGTACTATGTACATTTATTCATTTATTTGATACAGGGTCTCACACCACAAAACTTGGCCTCATAGCGATCCTCCTGTCTTAGCTTCCACACTGCTAAGATTATAGGTGTGCACTAAAATACCCGGTTCCAGCGGTCAGTGTGGTGCCAGGATACAATACAGCACGTGGTACTGGGATCAAACCCGGATTCTTGCACTTGCCAGGCAGGTGCTTAGAGTGCTGATCTATCTCCTAGCCCCATAAATAATTTTAAACTACTGACAACTTTAAAACTCCAACAGATCAGGAAAAATATTTAGACAATTTTCCCTCAGACAAAGGACTTCTACCTAGAATTCATAAAGAAATGAAGAAACAAATCAGACCTCCAAATTCAAGACCCAGTTCAGAAATGAGCATCCGAGATGAATACACATTTCTCAGTTGAAGAAATACAAATATATATATGTATGTATATATATATATATATATATATATATATATATATATTCCACATCACTGCTCATTCAGAAGATGCAAATTAAATTAAAACACCACTAAGATGCCATCTCACCCAGAAAGAATGACTATCATCAAGAAATCAGTCTATAATAAATACGTGCAGGGCTGTGGTAAAAAAGAAACCCTTCTCCACCACTGGTGGGCGGACAGGCTGGTCTAAGTATTACGGTCATCAGAGTAAAAAATTCCTTGAAACCTAGGATTAGAGTCCCGTTCAGCCCCACTATTCCCCTGCTGAGTATCTTCCCAGAAGTAGCAAAAAGCAATACCACGGTAACCTGTGTGTGCTCATGTTTATAGCAGCACAATGTGTCATAGCAAAATCTTGGAAACAACCCAAATGCTCACTGCCTGAGGAACATCTAAGAGTGATGTGATAGCTTTACATGATAGAGTATTTCTCATTCCTAGTCTCCAGAACAGACCTGAGAGTTTTTTTTTTTTTTTTTTTTTTTTTTTTTTTTTTTTTTTTTTTTTTTTTTTTTTTTTTTTTCTTGTTTCAGAACCTTTATTTGTTTATTCACTCATTTTTAATGGCTGGCTCAGCCCAGCCCAAGGGCAGGGCTGCCGCAGCATGTGGTGCCGGGAATCGAACCGGGGTCCCTGAAGCCGCCCAAGCTTTCCCAAGCAGGCACTTTAGACTACTAAGCCATCCTGCTGGGCCCCCAGACCTGAGTTTTATAAGTACATGGTTGCAAATTGGAGACACGTTCATTAGCACAGTAAATCCGACTCACGTATGGAAATATCAAGCTGTCTTCCTGACCTGAGGAACTGAAAGAGCAAACACGGTGGAAAATGCACAACGCATATTGTGGAACGGGGAAGGAACTGTTAAAATGGAAAAAGGAACGATGATGGGGAAAAAAAAAAAAAAAAAAACAAAGGAAAAGAGAAAAACGCAAGGTAATTACACTATTTGTATCTCTTAGTTCACAGGAAAGTTTTGTGCTTATATTAGTTGAAGTTTATATGCCTATAGCTTCTACTTTGATTAACTATTTTAAAGACATTAATATACAGTGTATTTATTCACCGCTATTATTCTCCCATCTTCTTGGT
>PVJA010011445.1:0-20590 GCA_004027025.1 Myocastor coypus
AGACAGGGTCTTGTTATGCAGTTCAGGCTGGCCTTGAGCTCACTTTTGTAGCCCAGGCTGGTCTCGAACTCGCACCAATCCTCTTGCCTCAGCCTCCCAAGTGCTGGGATTACAGGCGTGCGCCACCACACCTGGCTTGTATTCTGCTTATTAAAAAAAAATAAACCTTTTGTAAATAAGAGGGGTACAGGAATGAATTGTTATATCATGTACAGGTACAAATTCCCTATGGTGAATGTAATCAGTGATCAATGTATATACCTAAAATGAGCCAATAAACTTAATAAAAGTCAGCTGAGCGTAATAAGTGATTATGAAAACTGAGTCTGGGGTAAGGCTGCCTGAATTTGAATCCTAGGTCTTCAGTTACTTTGTGACTGTAGACAAATTATGTAAGACTCTCTGGGCCTTAATTTTTCCATGTGTGGACTAAAGAAACATTAAATGTTACTGTATCTGAATCACTGAGTATTAAGCATTTGAATAGTAAACATTACCATAGTTTCTTGTAACTGCTGAATAGTCAGGTTTTGGGGGAGGATATCATACAGATAATGTAGTAAATATCCTTGTATATATAGCTTTAGCCCATGTCAAAAAAGCCAATTAAGTGAAACATGTTAGTTGATTAATGCTGTGGAGAAAACAATTTTGATGGCCTTTGATTTTAAATAGGATGAATAAGGGCATGCCTTATGGAGTGTCATTTCTGGGGAATCCTAAATGATCTGTGGGAACAAATTACAGATAGCTAAGGAAATATGATTCTGAGGAAATAGAAGTGTAAAAAAAAGTTTGTTTTTTGAGACAGGGTCTTGATAATGTAGCCCAGCCTAGCCTTGAAGTCACTATGTAGCTCAAACTGGCCTTTAACTCACGGCAATCCTCCTGCTTCAGCATCCTGAATGCTGGAATTTACAGGCATGTGTCACCAAATTCTAAGGCATGATTTTGTCCATTGTCTGCAGGAATGGCTACTCATAGTAGAAAATGAGGTTAAAGATGTGAAGAATAGGACTAGATAATAGAAGGACTACTGTAAGGATGTTGGCTTTCCCTCTGAGGTAAGGTGAATAGCCTTGGAAAGCTTTTGAGTAATTGACAGGATTTGATTTAAGATTTAATGCAATTATTCTGGCTGTTGTCTTTAGGAGAACCTGAGAAGTGAAGAAATAGACCAATTAGGCCTGGTGTGGTGGCACACCCATGTAATCCCAGCACTTGGAAGGGCAAGACAGAAGTATCACTGCAAGTTCAAGCCCTGAGCTATGTAGTGAGCTCAAGACCAGCCTAAGGAACATAGTGAGACCCTGTTTGGGGGGACCAATTAGGTTTTTGCAAGGAGACTTGGATCAAATTGAAGAGGCATTCATGATGATGAGTTGTTGAACTTCTTTTTTGAAGGTGAAATGGTGGGATTTTCTGAGAGATGGTATGTGGATTGAGAAATTGAGGAAAAAACTAAGAATATCCCTTAAGAACTTTGACCTAAGGGGCCTGGCAGGATGGCTCAGTGGTCTAAAGTGCCTGCTTAGAAAGCTTAGGCGGCTGCAGGGACTGGCACCACATGCTGCTCCAGCCCTGCCCTCAGGGCAGGCTGAGCCGGCCATAAAAATAAATAAACAAACAGAAGTTCTGAAACAAGAAAAAAAATAAAAAGAAAAAAAGAACTTTGACCTAAGTAACAGAAAGTGTGGGAGATTCATTAAATGAAATGAAGATTGGCTGAAACTTGTGCTTATGGAGATGAGGTGAGTCTAGATTTGTCCTATCAAGTTAGATTCCAAGTGAAGATTTTCAGTAGGCATTTGAAGTCTTGAATACAAGAGAAAGATCTAAGAGGCAATATAAATTTAGAGGTCCATCTACATGTATGAGGTCATCTGAGGAGCTAGTGTAAGGGCAGGTCAGGATATTCGTATTACAAGGTGGGCTATGACAGAGCTAGCAATTAGAGATTTCCATGCTTCTGTGGAGGAGAAATTTTGGCAAGGAAAAATATTAGACTGTCAAGAGCCTCAGAGTCATATTCCTAGTAAGGTGACCCACATTATGCATCTGATTAAAAACAGTCCCAATATAGTGCTCCTTTAACCCTTTAATCTGTGGTGGATTCAGGGTCATTAGTGACTGTTTTTCTGCACACCCCCACCCCATACTGGGGATTGAACTCAGGACCCTGTGCTCTCCAGGCAGGCACTTGGAACAGTACTGGAGTCCTACTTTTTGAAGAGCCTTGGGTCTTGCAGAGGTTCACAGGAATCACAAAAATATCTTAACTTTTGAGCCTATAGGCATCAGCCATACAGGATCGAGAGTAGTGCAGATCCTTGTGGTAATCTGAGGGGATCTAGAAGCATAGCTTATTGTAGTCCAAACAGGCAAAATCTGCGCTGGTCTTTGGTAGAGTTGGTGAATTATCCCCAGTTTTGCTTAGTAAATCTCTTTTTAGTAAGGTAGTAGGTGTATGGCAATTAAACACTCCTGGCTGAACATTTAGCTGTCAAATTGACATGCCAGAGCAGATGTAAAGAAGCCCCAATTAGGGGTCCCCTTGACAATAATTTTATTTTATTTTATTTTTATTTTTATTTATTTATTTATTTATTTATTTTGGTGGGACTGGGGTTCAAACTCACGATCTTGCACTTGCCCAGCAGACACTTGTGCCTCGGAGCCATCTCCCCAGCTCCCCTTGACAATAATTTTAGCTAATGATCTAAAGAGGGTTTCCTACAGAAGGAAATTAGATCAGTGTCTCTAAGGAATTGAATTTTGCTTACTCATGACATTCAGGGTATATAGTTTCTCATAGGAGATGGAGATGTCTGTTGTACATTACCCTGGGACCCTTCAATACTCTTCATCAGGGCTTGGTGTGGTGGCGCATGCCTGTAATCTCTGCACTTGGGAGGCTGAGGCAGGAGGATTGATGCGAGTTTGAGAACAGCCTGGACTACAAAAGTGAGCTCAAGGCCAGCCTGAACTGAATAGCAAGACCCTGTCTCAAAAGGACCAAAAAAAGAAACCCTTCAGCAGAGTGAAAGGTAAAGGTTTTGGCTGGCCTAGACCCTCGGTGGGGGGGCAGGGTGTCAACCCTACAGTGCTACAAGTCAGGAACATCAGCCCGCTAACACACAGAGCAAGTCCTAACAGGTAGGTACAACTGTGTGCCCAATGTCCAGTTTCCTTGCATTTAAAGCACAAATTCTTGTCCTGATTGGCCTGGGATTTTTCTTCTAGATGATTTGAATATGCTTAAAGCATTGCCAGTTACAGAACCATAATTTGGGCTTAGTGCCCACACTACCCTCCCCTCTCCCCAAGTCATTGTCCTTTCCTTGTCTAGATTCTCATTCCTGAACATAGAAAAGCCCACGTCCAACCGTTAGGTCATAGGAGCATGGAGTTCAGCAGGTGGCCAAAATAAATCGGCAAATTGACCAGATCTTCTGAAAATTAGCCTATTCTTTGCATTGTTGGGTATTTGCTACTGAAAAAAGAACCTGACCTCAAAATGTCCCCTCTACTTTTATGACCTCTCCCTGGGCAGGATGAGGTGTTCTTCAGGATTAAGAGCTGCCTGAACATTATGAAGAGGGTATTGATTTACTGGCTTGAGTTTAAGACCTCCCAGGTGAGAGACCCATTCCCTGAGAGTGGGTATCTGAGGACAGGGTTGTCAGTGATAATCACTTTCCTCCTCTTTGGAGGCCTCTTTAAGTTGCATAGTTCTTGGCCTTTTCTAAAGATAAAGAGCCATAAAAGCCTGAGCAGAAAAGGTTTTATACCACTTGCCTTGCCTTTTCAAAAAAAAAAAAAAAAAAAAGGACTAGTATAATTTTCACTGCCTTTCTGTAACCATCTCTTACCATTTCCTGATTTATACTGGACCCAAACAGTATCCTTCAGGGCCTATGGAAAGACAGAAAACTAAGTCTTGGGTCTTTCAGATGATGTCCTGTGATGCAGAAGGATGCAAACTTCATGAGGAAGCATCTTTCATGAGGCTCAAGTACAACCAGATGTCTGTGGCAAAGCAAGCAGCACCAGTGCTTTCCTTATACTTCTGCATAACACACTATGACTCCTTCAGGGTCACATTTTTCCGATTTCTAAGGATACAACCTAATGGCAAGGTACCTGAGGTCTTCAGGACGCTTCACCTGTGTGTCATAAGAGCTGGAGAGAGACAAAGACAGGGGCAGACAGACACTTAAGTCAAGGACCTTCATATGGCATCCCATATAGAAGGGTGCAGACCCATTGAGTTCCCAGAAGCACCTTCATGAGATTCATTTGTGCTGCCTACTAAATGTCTTAAATGTCTACATAAAGGAGCACCAGTATGTTTTATTCTTCTCTTCCTCTTCCTCCTCCTCCTCTTCTCTTCACCCATCTCATACTGTGGCCTGCTGTGACCCACTAGAAAGAAGAGTAGAGTTCTCCTGAGGCCTCCAAATAGTTACTTGAGAAAAGATCACCTACATCTAGCTCTTGAGAAAATATCTTATGTTTATCTTGATAGTAAAAGCTTTGGTACTTAAGATTAAGGCAGTAGATGTAGAAACCAAAACCATTTAAGAGGAAAAGAAGAAAATCTTTAAAAATTGGGCCAGGGATATAGCTTAGCAGTGTAATGCCTGCCTTTCCGGCACAAGGTCATGAGTTCAGTTTCCAATACCAAACAAACAAACAAATAAAATCTTAAAAATTCTAAGTACAAGGGTAGAGTTTCTATTCATTATCTATTAACTTTAACTCTACTTTGCATACTGACTGTAGAATGAGTTCATCTTTACTGTTTTCTTTATTTTTCTTAAGTTCTCAGGCACATGTTACTTGTGTGTGCATGTGTGTGTGCGTGCGCGCACGTGTGCATCACATGGACTTTAATGTTCACAACCAAATGAAATGTACCCCAGGTAATGCTGTGGTCACTGCCACTCAATGGTTGTACTTCCCCTTCACTTGCTCTTTTGGTCTTTTCACAAAGCACTAGAAATAACTGCTACAAATTCTCTGTATCTGGCATATAAAAATGGAGCAAAAAGTATCTTAGCAGTTGTCACCTTCAAACAAAACTTCTCAGAAAAAAAAAAATACACCGTAGGTTTAACTCTTGCAGTATTTTTGCTTATATAAAACACTTGTATAAAGTACATTTCTTACAAACTAGTGAAATACCAACCAAATTATATACATCATTATAGTGCAAGTGAACAAGACAAAATAATTAGTCCTTAGGTTTTTGGGTGGGAGGGTGTCCACAAAAGGCAAGTACTTTGATGTCCTGGGCCACACTTGCCTGATGTCCTCGTCAGGGAAGAAGGGAAACTTAGAGGGTCAAGCTGTGCAGCATGGGAACCCAGGGAAGACTAGGTGTTCCTTCTAAGACAGAGTGAGGATGGTGTTTTGTTGCTTGCTGATTCCCATCTTCTGGTCTCCTCCTCAGGTGGTGAGCAAAAGTGGAGATGCTATGGGAGGAGGCAGAATGGGGATTAAGCTGCCTGTACAGCCAAGCTGTGTTGATCCTTGTCTTTTAGGTCTATGAGTCCCTGATGGGCTACCAGCACGTTGTGTGCATCTAGGTGAGATGAACACTTTTCACTGAGGACTGAAGGGTAGGCAGTAGTAGCTTGAAGCATTAGGAGGATTCCGCTGCCCCTGGGGTCAAGGTGTGTCTATGTTCTGCATGCTTGGCAGTGCTGGCACTAAAGAGGTCACTGTTTGCTGTCAGCACTTTGTGAATGGGCTGCATTTCTGCTTACATGCCTCTTCTTTGTATCTCAAGTCTGAAGAGTTTTTGTCTTTGTGGGATTTTTCCTTTGCTTTCCCTAAGCTCCCTGAACATGAAAAAAACATCAGTAGCCCTGTTGTAGGGTCCATGTCTTCTTTCATCTCTTCAATGGTTATTTTTCCGTCTTGGACCTCTTGAATGATCTCTTCAGGAAGGACAAAGTTCCTTTGTGGATTTGGTAAGGGAAGAATCTCAGACTGATACAATCAATGCCTGAGTGTGATACATAGTGCTCAGATGGTCCTAGATGACCTTGGATGGAACCTGCCTTGATTGAGACTGGGTGTGGTGGTGTGCTCCCACTTGGGAGGCTGAAAACAAGAGGATCACTAGCAGTCTGATCTGTGTAGTGAAATCCTATAGACCCTATACTAAATACATTTAAAAAGAAAAAGAAAAAGAAAAAAAATGTACTTTCAGTTTACCCTCTTCCCTGTCTACACTGGTCCTACTATAGTTTACACCAGTGGTTCTCAACCTTTCTAATACCGTGACCCCACAATACAGTTCCTCATGTTGCTGTGACCCCAAACCAAAAAATAATTTTGGTGGCTACTTCAAAGCTGTAATTTTGCTACAGTTATGATTTGGAATGTAAATACCTGATATGCATTATGTATTCTCATTGCTACAAATCGAGCATAATTTAAACATAGTGATTAATCACAAAAACAATATTTAATTATATGTTGAGAAATATTTATTACTAATTCCAATAAATAACATTTCACCATGGTACAGCATGGGTTTAAATATGTATTTTCTGATGACTTTAGGCAACCCCTGTGTTTTGGTTGTTTGACCCCTGCCAGGGTCAAGACCCACAGGTTGAGAACCACTGGTTTACACTTTAGTCTGGACTGTTTGAATAACTTCATTTGGTACCCCCCCCCCTTTTTTTTACTTGAATGCAGAACTGGAGTGGCATGTGGTGCCAAGGATCAAACTGTGGTCCCCTGTGGCTATCTAAGCTTGCCTAAGCAGGCACTTTAGATCACGGAGCTATTTCACTGGCCCCTGCATTTTTTATTATTATAATTATTATTAATGAGCAGAATATATTTATTAGGGGAAAGAAAGCTGTCCAAGAGAGGGACAGGAGGGAGGGTCCTGAGTGGGTTGTCCACTGTATTATTATTATTATTATTATTATCATTTTTTTTTTTTGTCTTTTTGAGACAGGTTCTCGCTATGCAGTTGAGGCTGGCCTTGAGCTCACTTTTGTAGCCCAGCCTGGTCTCGAACTTGCACCAGTCCTCCTGTCTCAGCCTCCCGAGTGCTGGGATTACAGGCGTGAGCCACCACGCCCGGCTTCACTGTATTATTTTTGAGACAGTCTCTTAATTCCAGCTAGCCTTGAATTCATGGTGTTTTTCCTGCCTCTGCCTCCTGAGTGCTGGGGTTACAGGCATTTACCACCACACATAGCTCACTAAAAGTTCTAAAAGGTTGTCGGTACTGTTCTAGAGTAACCAGAATAATGGGAAAAGTGGGAAAGCTCAGATTGAAATAGTCAAAGATGATTGGTGTGGCACTACTTAGAGCAGCATCACATCATTTTTTGCACATCATGATCGGACTTACACTTGTCTACTCCTTGCATTTCTTTTTTTTTTTTTTTTAATTTAATTTTTTTCTTGTTTCAGAACTTTTGTTTGTTTATTTTTATGGCCAGCTCAGCCTGCCCTGAGGACAGGGCTGGCGCAGCATGTGGTACCGGGGATAGAACCACGGTCCCTGCAGCCACCCAAGCTTTCCCAAGCAGGCGCTTTAGACCACTGAGCCATCCTGCCGGGCCCTCACTCCTTGCATTTCTATTCCAGTGATACTTTGTCATTTTCCCTTGCACCAAAGTATCTTTCACTATTATTCAGCCTAGAATCTTGATCTCTTCTGACATCATTTCCTGAAAGACTTAAGGATTTGTTTGTTGCTAGTGTATAGTAAATTGTTGTAACAATATATTGTGCTTTTTTTGGTGGGAGAGTACTGGGCATGGAGTCTAAGGACTCATGCAGGCACTCTATGACAGAGTATGGTCCCCAGTCCTGTATAAATTTTATATTGAGGGCTGGTGAGATGGCTCAGCCGTCTAAAGTGTCTGCTTAGGGAAGCTTAGGCAACTTCAGGGACTGCAGTTCAGTCCCTTGCATAACATGCTGTGTCAGCCCCACTTCCAGGGCAGGCTGACCTGGCCATAATTTAAAAAAAATTATATTGAGGGGCCCGGTGGGATGGCTCAGTGGTCTAAAGCGCCTGCATGGGAAGGCTTGGGCGGCAACAAGGACCGCGGTTCGATTCCCGGCACCACATGCTGCGCCAGCCCTACCCTTGGGGCGGGCTCAGCCAGCCATAAAAATGAGTGAATAAACAAATAAAGGTTCTGAAACAAGAAAAAAAATAAATAAATAAAATTTAAAAAAAAAATTATATTGAAACTCAATCTGCATAAGTTGTCCAGGTTGCCTTAAATTTATTTATTTATTTTTTATTTTATTTTATTTTATTTTTTGTCTTTTAGAGACAGGGTTTCGCTGTACAGTTCAGGCTGGCCTTGAGCTCAGTTTTGTAGTCCAGGCTGGTCTCGAACTCTCACCGATCCTCCTGCCTCAGCCTCCAAAGTGCTGGGATTACAGGCGTGCGCCACCACGCCTGGCTGGTTGCCTTAAATTTAAAGTCCTCCTATCTCAGTCTCTGAAATAACTGGAATTATAAGCATGCACACTACACCAAGCTAGTACAAGTCTTTTTACTCCACACAATTATTGGGTAGTCAAAGTTGGACTGCTTTGTTTTGTACTTGTTGGATGGTAGGTGCTAAGTTAGTACTGGAGGAATGAATAGAATAACTATTCATAAGTCTTGCTTAACTGGAGGTGTTTTGTTACTGTTAATATTTTTATAGTTGCTAAAATCAATTCCAGGGGAACACCCACTCAGGAACACACACACACACACACACACACACACCCCACCCCCCCACCCCGTCTTGTCCTTCTCTTGGACAGGAGCTTTCTTCCCCCTAATAAATATGTTCTGCTCATTTATAAATAAATAAATAAATAGATAGATAAATAAATAAATAAATCGATTCCAGTGACATTAAATGTCTTAGGAGAAAGGAGAAAACAAAAATTTCAGTTAACTTTATTTTCATCTTGGCAGCCCGATAAAAAGAAAATAGCTATTTAGTTAGGAACATGGAAATTAGATCTCTGGCAGCTTCACATCCTTCATCACTTTGCATATTTGTAAAGTGACCAAAGTTTTTTTTTTTTTAACTTTTCAGTGTTATAAGAGTAAGAAAAGGGCCCAGCAGGATGGCTCAGTAGTCTAAAGCACCTGCTTAGGAAAGCTTAGGCGGCTACAGGGACCGCAGTTCGATCCCTGGCACCACATGCTGCGCCAGCCCTGCCCTCAGGGCAGGCTGAGCCGGCCATTAAAATAAATAAACAAACAAAAGTTCTGAAACAAGAAAAAAATAAAATAAGAACTTGAATATTCAAATGAATATGACAAGAAATGATGGGATGATACATATTTGGTTAGGAAAGTTCTTTTATTTAAATTTTTAAAAAAGTAAGAAAAAACACTACACTGCTTAACTCAGAATTTTTTTTGTTAATTTCCAGTACTGGGGATTGAACTCAGGCCCTTGTGCTTGCCAGGCAAGTGCTTATTCTATTGAGCTATTTCTCTGGCCTTTATCTCATAAATGTTTAATAAGTGGGAACTACTGATACTTAATTTGGGAGATAAGTAGTTAAATGTGAACACTAACGATCTGCATGTTAGAGTTCTAGTTAAAGGTCAGAGCCTAGCCGCGATCACTCCTAGAGTGGACTAAGTTCCATTTCTCCTGCCACTATCAGAGAAGTCATAACTGCTTTTTGCATAAAGCAGAGCTATCTGATAAGAGGAAAAGATCCTTAGTTTTGCCAGATTTCTAGCAATAACTGAAAACAGAAAAGCAAAACTTAAAATGTGCACCTTAAACAAGGTACCACTAACAAATCCATTGGAGTCTGTCTGTCTATCTATCTTTTTTTTTTTTTCCCCCTGTACTGGGGCTTGAACTCAAGCACTTACTTTACTGAGAATCTCCCTAGCCCACCAATTGGAATTTAGAGAATACTTAGCTCTCGGCTGAAATTTCATTCCATCCCCATGCAACATTGGCTAGTGTAAACAGTTGAGATAAGGAAAAAGAAACACTTTTCAGGAAAGTGAGAGGGTCATACCCTCCTCAATCTCTATCCACATAGGTTTTTTTTCTGTTTTTTTTTTTTTTGTTTGTTTGTTTGTTTGTTTTAACTTTTGTGTTTTGTAGTATGGAGATTGAACTTGGGATCTTGCTTGCCAGGCAGGTACTTATGCTGGCAGATACCCAGTGCAGTGATCCTTTAATTTTACTTTAGCAAGAGCTAGATCAGGAATATGAATTTTTCAAAAGCTGTGTTGCCAACTGACTGACATCTTGCCTTCTAACTTCAGAGAGAACTTAGAACTTAGACCAGTTGTCTAAGTTCTCTCTATAGTTGTGTCATCAATCTCATTACTGTACTGATAAACTGTAATCTCAGCATTCCAAGTGTTGGTGGCAGGAAGAGATCACAAATTAGAGCCAAGCCTAAGCAGTTTAAAAACTTAATGAGACCCTGTCTCAGAAACAAAAGTGGAAGGGGCTCGGAATATTGCTCACATTAAAAGCCCTTGTTCAATCCTCACTGCCCTCCCTGAAAATTTTGTATAAATTCCATTATCTAAATGTAAGGCTGGCAAGATGGCTCAGCGGTCTAATGCACCTGCTTAGGCAAGCTTAGGCAACTGCAAGGACCACAGTTCGATCCCCGGCACCACATGCTGTGCCAACCCCACCCCCAGGGCAGGCTGAGCCAACCATAATAGAAAAAATAAATACATACATACAAATATACATACAGTAAATTTACATTAAATAAATGCATACTATCCTAGCTAGGGAGATAGCTCAGTGGAATAAGTGCTTGCTTGGCAAGCACAAGATCCTGAGCTCGATACCTGGTACTACCAAAAGAAAAAAAGAGCCGGGTGTGGTGGCTCATGCCTGTAATCCCAGCACTCAGGAGGCTGAGGCAGGAGGATTGGTGCGAGTTTGAGACCAGCCTGGGCTACAAAAGTGAGCTCAGGGGCCTGGCGGGATGGCTCAGTGGTCTAAAGCGCCTGCTTGGGGAAGCTTGGGCGGCTTCAGGGACCGCGGTTCGATCCCTGGCACCACATGCTGCACCAGCCCTGCCCTCGGGGTGGGCTGAGCCGGCCATGAAAATGAGTGAATAAACAAACAAAGGTTCTGAAACAAGAAAAAAATAACAATAATAAATAAAATTAAAAAAAAAAAAAAAAGTGAGCTTAATGCCAGCCTCAACTGCATAGTGAGACCCTGTCTCAAAAAGACAAAAAAGAAAAAAAGAACCCAAAAAAGATAGAAGTTTAATGCATGTTGTTCTAAATCCTTGGGAGGTCGGTTCATGCAAGGGAAGTCTTTTTGATAAGGAAAGAGGAACAAAGCAGTGGAACAAAGGCCTTTTCCCAGATAAATGTGCTAGGATGGACATACCCAGTGGGTATATAGTAACAGTTTGTGACAGTTGACTCTAGGTCCACAGCATTAGAAGTTTCCAAAGTCAGCACTCATTTCCACTGCAGTGGAATATAAACTTAGATCTACTCTGAAGAGCAAGTGAGTTAAGGGAAATTTTAGGGTTAGCTAAGCTAAATTATTATTTAGGTAATAAAAATTGAACACTGACCACGTGCTCTCAAAATGATGTGGAGTGCTTCCACATAATTTATTTGGTTTTAGTCTTTTGAGACAGATCCTTTATGTAGTTGAGGCTAGTTTAAACCACTGTGATCCTTCTGTCTTAGCCTACTGAGTGGGGGCACTCAGCCCACATAACTGTTTCTAGTTTAGTTTTGTTTCTTTGAAACAAAGTCTTCCTTTGCTATTTATAATGGCCTTGAATTCACTGTGCCCACCTGGCCTGGAACTCTGGTTCTGGTCTAACTGCCTCAGGCTCCCAAGTGCTGAAATGACATTGAGTGTGTCACCACACTTGCTGCAGCCCATATAATTGTCATTAAAAACTTAATAATCTCAACTCAAAATGATTGTAATAGTATCTCTTATCACTAATTTACTGAGGAAAATATAGTAAAAGTAGCAAATGCATGAGATGTGATCAGAATATATGATCAGTGTTAAAATTTTACAATTTCATTACAGTACCAATGCCTTTTTTTAAAGATTTTTTAAATTTATTTCTCTTACTCTTCATTTATTTGTTTGTGTTATAGCTGGCTCAGCCCGCCCTGGGGTGGGAGTGCGCAGCATGTGGTGCCAGGGATCAAGGAGCTGTCGCAGCGCTTGCCTTAGGTTTCTTCCGCAGGCGCTTTAGACCACTGAGCCGAGCCATCTCGCTGGCTATGCAGTTCAGGCTGTCCTTGACCTCATTTTGTAGCTCAGGCTGACTCAAGCTCCCAAGAATCCTCCTGTCTCAGCCTCCTCTGAGTACTGGGATTACAGGTGTGCACATTGCCTTTAATCAGAGAATTTGGTTTTGCTGTGAACACACTTAACCAATTGTTCTTGTCATTTTTTGGAGCAGTTACAGAAGTCCACTTTTATGAACATCATACATATATATGTGCGCATATATATATATATATATATATGTATACACACATACACACATATATACGTATGTGTGTATGTATGTATATGACAAAGCAGCTGCTGAATGTCATACAGTGGAAAAGCAGGCTCCCACAAACATTACAGTCTGTTCTCATCCACCTTACTCACCAGATCTGGCACTATTGAGACTTCTGATTTTTTCCCCGCTTTGGTGGGGGTCATATACTAGGAATTGAGCTTGAGACCTCACACTTTCCAGGCAGATGCTGTGTTACAGCTATATCCCAGCACTCTGAGACTTCTGGCTTCGCCCCAATATAAAAAATGGCAAGGAAATATAAGCATTTTAATACATTCCTGCTGGTTTGAACTACTGGGTAATATATGGATGACTGTCCCACCTGGCAACCTGTATTGTTTGTGGTATAAGTGGATCTAATTACTTTTATCAGTCTTTTTACTAGTGAAATTAATAAAAAGTCTGTAAATGGACTAAGTCTAGTTAATTGCTTGAATTTGGCTGCCAAATATTACTACTGTTCATACCAATTTAAAAATTTTTTATGATTATTTGGGGCCTGGGAAATAGCTCAGCAGTCTAAGCACCTGCCTGGCAAACACAAAGACCGGGTTTAATACCTAGTGCCACATGCCCTGCCAGTTTGGAACCCTGGTGCACTGTGCCAGCCACATGCATAGTGGCACATGCCTATAATCCCAGTGCTGGGGAGGCTGAGACAAATATTACTGAGTCCAAACTACATGGTGAGATCCTGTGCCAAATAAGTAAATAAATAAGTCTTTAAAAATAAATTATTTCTGGGAACTGGGGAGATGGCTCCAAGGCACAAGTGCCTGCTGGGCAAGTGCAAGGTCGTGAGTTTGAACCCCGGTCCCACAAAAAAAAAATAAAATAAAATAAATTATTTCAAGCCAGGTATGGTGGTGCACATCTGTAATCCCAGCACTTGGCAGGCTGAGGCAGGAGGATCGGTGCGAGACCAGCCTGGGCTACAGAAGTGAGCTCAAGGCCAGCCTGAACTGCATAGTGAGACTCTGACTCAAAGAGACAAAAAAAAATTATTAAATTAAAAGGAGGGGCTGGTGAGATAGCTCAGCAGACCAAGCACCTACCTGCTTGGGCAAGTGCAAGAACTAGGGTTCGTTCCCCAACACCACATGCTAGACCAGCCCCACCTGTGGGCACACTGCGTTGGCAAGTGAGCTCAGGTGTAGTGGTATGCACCTGTAATCCTAGGGGTAGGGAGGCTTTGACAGGAGGATCTCTACAAGTCTGAGCTGTATAGTGAGGCCCTGTACCAAATACATAAAGTTTTTAAAAATTTAAAATTTAAAGGGAATTATATAGTGAAGTTTATTAATCTCAATTTGCACATGGAAATCTTATAAGTATCCCCTTGTTGGTGTATATAGTACACATTTGCAACTGTTGTACCACAAATTGACTGTATTTTTTTTTTTCCTGTATTTTAGGGAAGGGTCTACAGGATCTCACTCAATCAGACTCATAGCAATCAATCCACCTGTTTACAGCCTCCCAAGAGCTGGGAGTACAGCTTGCACCACCATACCCAGTCTTTTTCTTTTTTGTCTTTTTGAGACAGGGTCTCACTATGCAGTTGAGGCTGGCCTTGAGCTCACTTTTGTAGCCCAGGCTGGTCTCGAACTCCCACTGATCCTCCTGCCTCAGCCTCCTGAGTGCTGGGATTACAGGCATGAGCCACCACACCCGGCTTTACCATACCCAGTCTTTTTTTTTTTTTTTTTTTTGTGGGACCAGGGTTCGAACTCACGACCTTGCACTTGCCCAGCAGGCACTTGTGCCTCGGAGCTATCTCCCCAGCCCCACCATACCCAGTCTTAATTGCTGTCTCAGTGAGCCCTGGGGGCAGGGCCAGCACAGCAGACCCAAGGATTGAACCCCCTGCCCTGCTTGCAGGCACTGTATTACAGTTTTTATTATACAATTTTAATGTCTTCTTCAATGAACTGTAATATGATAATATCCAGTCTGCTAAATCAATACCTTTCTTTGCATTGTTGTAATCAAAGATGCCCTAAGAAATAGTATAAGCTGCCAGATGGGATAGTATGCATGTACTGGTTCAGAACACTCACAGCTGCTGGGCAGCAAAACTTATCAATTACATCCCCATCTCTAGGGTGGATGTCCTAAATTGCTTTGGCATATCAAGGTAGCTGCAACAGCACAGTTAAAGATACAAAAGAGGACCTCTAGAAGTGGTACCAATGATAGGGTGAATGTGTTCAAAGCCAGAGAGAGTGTCTTGTGAGAGATTGATACGAATATTTCTTTTACTATAATAATTATTTTAATTTAAACACTGTATTTTGCAAGCATACTACATAACTTCTTACAGATGGAATGAGTAATGAGAATAATATTTTAAAAACTAGAGAAATAGGGCCCAGCGGGATGGCTCAGTGGTCTAAAGCGCCTGCTTAGGGAAGCTTGGGCGGCTTCAGGGACCGCGGTTCAATCCCCGGCACCACATGCTGCGCCAGCCCTGACCTCGGGGCGGGCTGAGCTGGCCATAAAAATGAGTGAATAAACAAACAAAGGTTCTGAAACAAGAATAAAAATTAAAAAAAATAAAAACTAGAGAAATAAAAATGAGGTAGGATTCATTTATTTAGTTAAATATTTTCTGCCATATAATAGGACATTACACCAAGTGGTAGAAATACAGGAAAGTAGCGGGGCATGGTGGCTCACACCTGTAATCCCAGCACTTGGGAGGCTGAGACAGGAGATCAGTGCGAGTTCGAGACCAGCCTGGGTCACAAAAGTGAGCTCAAGGCCAGCCTGAACTGCATAGAAAGACCCTGTCTCAAAAAGAACAAAAAAAAAAAAAAACACAAACAAACAAACAAACAAAAAAAAAAAACAGGAAAGTAACTAGATTCTTTTCCCAAGGAAGAAAATATTGCAGCACCGAAGGAGTAGGTTAGAGGTAGGCATGCGCTTAGTGTGTAGGAGGCCCTGGGTTAAAAAACCAGCAACCCCTCTCCCCTTTGCTTTTAAAAACAATACTATGACCTATTGAGTTTAAAAGTGATTTTTGTTTTTGTTGTTTTGTTTTGTTTGTCTTTTTGAGACAGGGTCTCACTGTGCACTTCAGGCTGGCCTTGAGCTCACTTTTATAGCCCAGGCTGGTCTTGAACTCACATCAATCCTCCTGCCTCAGCCTTCCAAAAAAGAAATTACTCTAAGATAAGCTTGAAACCTATGACTGAGGTTACATTGCCTCTTACCTGTTGTGCTTCACTTCTAGAAATGCTCTTTGCCAAACAGTATCTTTTTTTTGTGGAACCAGGGATCGAACTCAGTACCTTGCATTTGCCAGGCAGGCACTGGTATCCCTAAGCTATCTCCCTGTCTCTGTGTTATTGCTAAAGCAAGAATTGGTAGCAAAACTAATATGCTGCCAAAACTATATGATGTGTTCTTTTATTCTGAACAAAGTGAGATTGTAAAACTCACATTGATAAAGAAAGGAACACTATTGGCTTGAGACATGCTTAGCTTTTGACTCATGTGGAAACCATCTCTGTCCGGTGTGAATGGGATACAAATATTCTTCCTTCAGGGACCTATTTAAGAACTGTTTGAATTTAACCTGCTGCTGAAATTTATAACCCAGTTTGTTTGTTTGCTCATTCATTCATTCATTTTGTATTATGGCTGGCTCAGCCTGCCCTGGGGGTGGGGCTGGCATAGCATGTGGTGCTGGGGATGAACTGTGGTCGCTGTGGTTGGCCTAAGCAGGTGCTTTAGACCACTGAGCGAGCCATCTCGCCAAAAACCAGGTTTTTTTTAAAAGGGGGTATAATTCTATATATCTTGTTTATAGAGCTTCAATGTCTTTTTTTTCTTTTTAACTTTACACCTTGGGCTGGCAAGATAGCTCAGTGGTCTAAAGCTCCTGCTTAGGCAAGCTTAGGCAGCCAAAGGAATCATAGTTGGGATCCCTGGCACCACATGCTGCACCAGCCCCACCCCCCAGGGTGGACTGAGCCAGCCATAACATACATACATACATACATACATACATACATATATATATATATATTTTTGTTTGTTTGTTTGTTTGTTTGTTTTTGTCTTTTTGAGACAGGGTCTCGCTATGCAGTTGAGGCTGGTCCTGCGCCCACTTTTGTAGCCCAGGCTGGTCTCGAACTCGCACCAATCCTCCTGCCTCAGCCTCCCAAGTGCTGGGATTACAGGTGTGAGCCACCACACCCGGCCATATATATATATATATACACACACACATATATATATATATATATATATATATATATATATATATACACACATATATATATATACATATATATATATATATATATATATATATACACACACACATACATACACACTTACACTTTACACCTTATATAGTACTACAATGTTTGCCAGTTCGTTTGTTCTTTCTCTCTCTCTTTCTTTCTTTGTTTATTTTCATGGTACCAGGGATTGAACTCAGGACCCTGTGCTTACTAGGCAAGCACTTAGTCCACTGAGCTATCTCTCCAGCCCCTACCAACTATACTATTCTAAGCAATCTGTGACTAGCAATGTTTTGGAAAGAACTGATTAAGATAAATCATTGATTTTTCAATAGTATGCATAAGATGCTACTTTCACTGAATTTAGAATTAAGGCTTTGAATTTAGTGATCATTGGCTCCAATTGTATGTTAGAATCAAGTAGAAGATCCCCAGCCCTACAGGGAAATAAAAACAAACTATGCCTAACCTTTACTTTTAGACAGTCCAATTAAACTGTTGGGGCTGGAATGGATTATTTTGTTTAATTCCAACAGGAAATTTATTCGACATATAAAGCCTGTTGAGAGACTCTGGAACCATCTGCCTGTTTTTTTAGGGGCAGAATTCCACTGCCAGTGCTGCCACTTCCCTGTGCATCCCCTGGAACCAAGGATGTCTGAATGTGGATTTTCCTGGGCTGCTGGCTACTGCTTTCCTGTTTTACAGATAGAGCTCCTGAGGTGTAGAGAAGGCCTTAGACATGAGAAAAGTCCTGGGGTAAATAAACAAGCGAGGGCTGGCATATTCTTATCTTGTCTTTGAGAGTTAGGCATGGTGATGTGTCTTTCTGGTACACCCAGAGATGACAATGAATCAGTTCTGAGTAGTATTCAGGATTATGGAAATCCATTTTTGAAAATCAGCATCCTGGGGCCTGGCAGGATGGCTCAGTGGTCTAAAGCACCTGCTTGGGGAAGCTTGGGTGGCTTCAGGGACCGTGGTTCGATCCCCAGCACCACATGCTGCGCCAGCCCTGCCCTCGGGGTGGGCTGAGCCGGCCATGAAAATGAATGAATAAGCAAACAAGGGTTCTGAAACAAGAAAAAATTAAATTAAATTAAATTAAAAATTATTAAAAAAAAAAAAAAAGAAAGAAAATCAGCATCCTTCTTAAAATTGTGGTTTTTATATACAGTGGAGTATTGTTCTGCCATAAAGAGGGATAAACTTGAAACTTTTTTTAGGGGTAGATGTATGCATCTTGAGACCATGATTCCAAGTGAAATAAATCAGACACATGTTATAAAGATTGCATTGTTTCTCTTGTATATGAAATTAAAAGCACAAATAAAGGCCAAAATAAATGATGTTGGCGGGGCCGGGGACATGGCTCCATGGCACAAGTGCCTGCCCAACAAGTGCAAGGTCGTGAGTTCAAACCCCGGTCCCGCAAAAACAAACAAACAAACAAACAAAAAAATGATGTTGGTAAGTCAGAAGAAAATTTTCAAATGAGAATAAGGAGGGGATATACTATCATGGTTTGTATCTAGATTTCCCCTAAAGCCTCATGTGGTCATAGATGGGACTTCAGAGGTGATTGGATCTAGAATGTGTGATGCTGTGATTGGTTCAGGGTACAATGCTAAGATTAAGGGCAATAGGATTAAGTGCTACCTGCCCTGAGTAGCCTGGATAGGAGATAAAAAGAGCTGTGATCATTGCATGCTTGCTTTTGCTACCTTCTGCCCACCACAAACCATTTCTTTTCTGCCATGCCTGTCAGCCACACCACTCTTGAAGCCAGCTGATTATGAACTAAAAACTCTACAAACTGTGAGCTAAATAAACCTTTCCCCCTTTAACTTTGGGTATCAGATATGTTGTCTTAACAATGAGAAAAAAATAAGACATGTACTACTTTAAAAAAAAAAAAAAAAGGGGGCCCAGCGGGATGGCTCAGTGGTCTAAAGCGCCTGCTTGGGGAAGCTTGGGCGGCTTCAGGGACCGCGGTTTGATCCCCGGCACCACATGCTGCGCCAGCCCTGCCCTTGGGGTGGGCTGAGCCGGCCATAAAAATGAGTGAATAAACAAACAAAGGTTCTGAAACGAGAAAAAAATAAATAAATAAAACAAAAAAATTTTGGGGCCTGGTGGAATGGCTCAGTGGTCTAAAGCGCCTACTTGGGAAAGCTTGGGCGGCTTCAGGAACCGCGGTTCGATCCCCGGCACCACATGCTGCGCCAGCCCTGCCCTCAGGGCGGGCTGAGCCGGCCATAAAAATGAGTGAATAAACAAACAAAAGTTCTGAAACAAACAAACAAAAATAAATAAATAAATAAATAAATAAATAAATAAATAAATAAATGGGGCTGGGGAGATAGCTCCGAGGCACAAGTGCCTGCTGGGCAAGTGCAAGGTCGTGAGTTCGAACCCTGGTCCCACAAAAAAAAAAAAAAAAAGGAAAAGAAAATCAGCATCTTAACATCAATATTAACTTGCTTGGGAGAGGCGCTTTCTTTTTTTATGAAAGAAATGTATTTCTGAAACTCGCTGTAAGTTCTTTGGATATACAGGTAGAATTGAGAAACATTATCCTTAAAAAAGTGATCTCAAGGCTGGGGAGATAGCTCCATAGCACAAATGCCTGCCTGGCAAGTGCAAAGTCATGAGTTTGAACCCCGTCCCTGCAAAAAAAAAAAAAAAAAAGTGATCTCTTTTGCTATTTCTCAGACATTCTCTACCAACTTGTCAGACTTGTTCTACCTTATAGGGTTCCTCCTTCCCCAAATTAAGTTGTCTACTTTGGTGTTTTGTGGTCCTGGATATATGAAACTCAGAGCCTTGTACATTCTAGGCAAGTCATCCACCACTGAGCTATACCCAGCCCTGTTTTACTTTTTGACTAGTTTTTCCACTTAAAGTAGACTTATATTTACAGAAAATTATAATAGTACAGAAAACTCCTGTATGTATCACACTTGGTGTTTTCTAATGCTTTATAGTACTAGTATAGTGCATTTGATACTATATTTTTAACTAACATCTATACTTTAGATTTTCTTAGTTTTTACCAAGTATCCTTTTCTGTCTAAGGGTCTCATTTAAGATGGCACGTTACATTTACTAGTGAAGTCTTAAGTACCTCTTGGGTGTGACAACTTAGACTTTTCTTGTTTTTGATGACTTTGACAGTTTTTTGAAGTACTAGTCAGGTACTTTGTAGACTGTCCCCCGACTGAATTTGACTTGAAGTTTTTCTCATGATTGACATTGATAGGTTTGAGAAAAAATAAGAAGGGAAGTAAAGCACCAAGTTTTATTGCATCGTCTTATGAAGTATACACTACTTCAGCAAGATTATCACAGTTGATATTGTATATTACCCAGCTGAGGAGGTGGTTGTCAGGTTTCTCTTGTGGTATTGTTTTGTTTGGGGGGGTGTGTTTTTCTTTGTTTTGTTTTGTTTTTTGGTGGTACCAGGGATCAAATTCAGGACCTTGCGCTTGCCAGGCAGGCACTCATTCCACTGAGCTATTTCCCCAGCTCCTCATGTGGTTTTTTTTTTTTTTTTTTTTTTTTTGGTTAAGCACTTTAACAATTTTTAGTGAGTTCTGCTTTTGAAACAACATTAAAACCATACTGAGATTTTTTAAAAGTAACTTTTTTTCTAGGATGATATACATTGTAACAATATTATGAGCAAAAACTAATAAATTTTTGTGCTTCCTGGAATATGAAATCATTTTTTGGATTTTTGTTTGTTGGGATTTTTTTGTTTCATTTGGGTTTTGTTT
>PVJA010011445.1:20690-54818 GCA_004027025.1 Myocastor coypus
TTTTTTTTTTTTTTTTTTTTTTTTTTTTTTTTTTTTTTTTTTTTTTTTTTTTTTTTTTTTTTTTTTTTTTTTTTTTTTTTTTTTTTTTTTTTTTTTTTTTTTTTTTTTTTTTTTTTTTTTTTTTTTTTTTTTTTTTTTTTTTTTTTTTTTTTTTTTTTTTTTTTTTTTTTTTTTTTTTTTTTTTTTTTTTTTGGTGCAATGAATTGAACTCAGTACCTGTGCTTTTCAGGTGAGAACCATTCTGCTGACTATACCGCTGGCCTGTTTGGGTTTTTTGAGGGACAGTGTCTCAGCTTCATAGTGCATGCATGCTAGTCCTGCACTGACTGTGTAGCCAGACTAGCCTCAAACTCATGGTGATCCTCCTGCCTCAGCCTTGTAAGTGCTGAGACTACAAGTGTATACACCTGGGCATGTTTATACCCAGCATCACAAAATTATTTTAACTATTTTATAAAATAACATACCATTTAATAAGAAAACATGTCTGCTTAATAGCAATAAATGCTTGTCTTCACATGCACACAGGGTAGGTGAATAGGTAATCACTGTATTTTGTTGCTTAGTCAGTCAAATGCACATAGCACATGATGCACAGTTTTGGTACAACTGACTGTGTCAGAGGACTGGAGGCCAAGAAAAATCATGTAAGATAGTTGAGTGGAGGAAAATTGCACAATAAATTAAACAAAGTTGCACATAGCCCGCAATCCCAAAACTAGGAGCTTGAAGCAGAAAGAGTGCCCTAAGCTTTGCGCAGTGGCAGTATCGTAGCCAATGAGGTTTATCCGAGGCGCAATTATTTGCTAATAGAGTGCCCTAATCTTTGATTTAGCCTTTTCTCCAAGGAACTCAAGTTTGCATTTTCTTGGAGGATGGTATTAGAAAACAAGATCTAAAGACCAGCCATGGTGGCATACTCCTGCAATCCCAATACTTTGAAGGCTGAGGCAGGATTGCTGCCATTTTGAAGCCAGCCTGGACTACCTAGTTAGCTCAAGGCCGGCCTTAACATTCACATAGGGAAACCCTGTCTCAAAACAAAACAAAACCAGGATCTAGGCATTGGGTATGTGAGCTCAAAGCAAAGCCAGTTTGGATTGCATAGTAAGACTGTTTGAAAAAGGAAAACAAAACAAAAAACATGTTCTCTGTAACTATCTGTATTCATGTTAATCATCTACATGCATCTATTGATACAGATGTCTCCAGTTCAATATTACATGAGCTAATCTAGCATTCTCTCCTGATTATTTGTAATCTCCCACTTCAATGCTGAGAAAATGGATTTACATTAGTTAGTTACTTGTTTCCAGTATACATACACAGATGTGGAAAAAAACCCTTACAACCAGAGAACAGTGGTAATCTGTGGATTTTGGTTTCATAAACTATTTATTTCCAAGCTTATTTAGGTGGCACCTTGCTACCCACCTTTAGAGTATTTCGTATGCTTGTAATAAGTTTGGATTTTTTCATGATATGCTGCGTTCCATCTACGGATCCTCTGGCTTGCTAGTTTTTGCTTTTTCATCTGTGTTCACTCAGGTTTACTCTGCTTTGAAGATTGTAGTTTTTAGTAAATGGATAATGTCATATACTACTTGTTTCAGAATTTTGGAATTTATTGTTGCTTTACCTATGACATATTTTCCATATATTTCTCCATGACAGGTGCATCCCCTAACCAGAATTTTTTATTCACATCCTCATTCCAATGTTATCTCCTGGGAGAGGTTTTTTTTTTTTTTTTTTTTTTTTTTTTTTTTTTTCTTTAAACGAGCATCCTGAGCCAGACATGGTGGGTCATGCTTGTAATAATCCCAACACTTGGAAGGCTGAGGCAGCAGGATCAGTGCAAGTTTGAGACCAGCCTGGGCTATAAAAGTGAGCTCAAGGCCAACCTGAACTGCATAGGGAGACCCTGTATAAAAAAGATAAATAAATACATAAATAAATAAGCATCCAATCTATAAAATTCAAGAAACCTACTAATGTGTATGGTTTGTTTTAGTCTCTCTCTCTGTCTGTCTGTCTCTGTCTCTGTCTCTGACTCTGACTCTGTCTCTCTCTCTCTAGTTGCCATTGAACTCATTTTGTAGCCCAGGCTAGCTTAAACTTGAGACGATCCTTCTGTTTCAGACTCCAGAATGCTGGGATTAGAGTTGTATGCCGCTGGCTGTGGGCTCAAACTTGTGATCCTCTTGCCTCAGCCTCCCAGGTGAACACTAGCTTGCCTGGATTCAAATACAACTTTTAGAACAAGGACTATCCCTATATTCTGGGTATCAAGAATACTAGGTCAGTGAATATAAGTTGATGAAGGAATAATCCTGGCCTAGGTGTGTCACTTGCCAATGCATAGTTTTAATAGTAATTACAAGCAGGCTTGTTCAGTTGGGCTTCTTGTTCAACTGTGTCACTAGTTATTAAAGAACTTTGCTTGCAAATTAGGTAAAGTATTTCAGTTTTCAGTTGTGTAATTACTCTTAATTGTTCTCCCTCATAGTATTTATAATCCTCCCACACTACTTACAGGGTCTCCTTCTGTGACCAGAGGAGCCTTGAACTCCTGGTCTTTTTGCCTCATCCTTCCAAGTATTTGAGAACTTGGATGATAGGCCTGTACTGCCCACGTTCCACTGCATACTTTTTTTTTTTTTTTTTTTGCCTTTTTGAGACAGAGTCTCACTCTGCAGTTCAGGCTGGCCTTGAGCTCACTTTTATAGCCCAGGTTGGTCTCGAACTTGCCCCAGTCCTCCTGCCTTAGCTTCTCAAATGCTGGGATTACAGGCATGCACCACCTCATCCGACTTGACTGCATACCTTTTTTAAAAAAAAAAAAAAAACATGTTTTCATAGGACATTTAAGCTACTTTTCCAAAGTCAGGATTATCTCCAGGGAGGTTCAAACTCCAGCCAAGACAGAAACTGCCCCTGGTTAGAACTGCTAATTAGTAGCGTGGGTTTTCCATAGTCCCATGCATTGGAGTCAGCAGAGAAGCTCTAAAAAGCAAAAATGAACATAAAGCTAAAGCAGAAACCTACATCCTGGCTGTTATCTCTTTCTAAGAAGATTGCAGACTTGCTGTGAACCAGCTGGATATTCTTGGGGTTTTGTTTTTGGGGTGTCTTGTATTTTTGAGACTGGGCCTCATTACGTAGTTCAGTCTGGCCTTGAATTCACAGCAGTCCTCCTGCTTCAGCTTCTTGAATACTGGGATCACAGACATGCTCCACTACAGTCAGCAGCAACCTGGTGTTAAATCAAAACATTTATAGTTAGAAAACCCCAGGAGGCCTGAAGTATAGCTTAGTAGTAGAGTATCTGCCCAGCGCACAAAAAGTTCTGGGTTATATCCTCACCATCTCAAGACAAAAAATCAAACCAGCATTCATACACATGAGATTTTGTGTTAATTTATAGAGAACCTGAGTGCTCTGCCACGTTTTTAGTAATGTTAGATCTGTCTCTGTCCCAGTGGTTGCTAGTTGAGAGTTTTCTAAAGATAGAGACTGTTTTAACTTTTCTTCCTGGATTTTGAACGTAATAATTAGAAAAGGCACATGATAAGCATTTGTTAAATAAAAGGGTAAATAGGGCCAGCATGATAGCTCATTGGACTAAGCGCCTGCTTAGGTAAGTGCGGGGACCAGAAATTGATTTCTGGTTCCACATGTCATGCTAGCCCTGTCCCTGGGCAGACTGAGCAGGCAACTGAGACCTGGAGTGGTGGTGTACGCCTGTGATCCCAGGGGTGGGGAGGCTGAAAACAGGAGGATCACTATGAGTCCAGGCTGTGTAGTAAGACCCTGTGCCAAATACATATAATTTTAAAAAACAGGATAAATAGCTGAAGGGAATATAGTTTCATATTGGGTATTGAAAGAATGCTAGAAGCTGGGTGTGGTGGCCTGTAATCCCAGCACTTGGGAGGCTGAGGCGGGAGGATCGGTGAGAGGTCGAGACCAGCCTGGGCTACAAAACTGAGCTCAAGGCCAGCCGGAACTGTGCAGCGAGACCCTGTCTCAAAAAGACAAAAAAAAAAAAAAAAAAAAAAAAAAAAAAAAAAAGAATGCTGGAGTTTAAGCTCTTGTAGATAAGAATCCTGTACATAAACTATTAGATTTAGTATTCAGTTTCTGAGGGGAAATGGAAAGTAACCTGGAGGTGGGATGTGGTGGTACACACCTGTAATTCCAGCACTCAGAAGGCTGAGGTGAGAGGAGGCAAACCAGAAGCTACTCAGTGGGTTCAACCAGACTAAGTGTTTTGGAATTTGTTACCAGTCAGCTGAATGGTTTTGTTGTTGACTTAAAGGTTATGAAAAGCTAGTTAGGCAGGCACATTGTTGCACACCTGTAATGCCAGCACTCAAGAAACTGAGGCAGGAAAATAACCAGGAGTTGGAGGCCAGCCTGAACTACATAGCAACAGTGTCTCGGGGGGGGGGGGGGGGGGGACAGACTGTGTAAGAATGGAGCCAGACGTGGTGGTGCACGCCTGTAATCCCAGCACTTAGGAGGCTGAGGCAGGAGGATCGGTGCGAGTTCGAGACCAGCCTGGGCTACAAAAGTCAGCTCAAAGCCAAACTGAACTGTATAACAAGACCTTGTCTCAAAAAGACAAAAAAAAAGAGTGGAAATGTGATTATTGATGTAAGAAAATAGAAAATGAGTTGTCAGAATGTGATTGTTCACGAAGTATGGAGTTCTGAGATGAAGTACTGGTGCCATATTTAGGAGGAAATGTTGAATTAGGTTCCTGGAAATGTGCTGCTGAATTTCAAAAGTGGGTCCAGGGATTAAATTAGAAATCATTTATATTTATATTGAAAGGATGTTGAAGGCTGGGAAATTCCTACATTTAGAGGGATAGAAGAAGAGCTGGAGAAGGATCATTGGTCAGAAATTTGAGTTCAATTCTCAGAACCAAAACAAAAAAAAAGTTACTAGACCAGGAGATTGAAGAAATCTTTAATTTTTTAAACTTGAATTTGAGAGAATATTGATTGTAATCAGGAGTCCTCCTTATTTGAAGTTTTCAAAGGGAGCATTTTTAGACATATGAATGTCTCAACTAATTAGCTAAATTCTGAATCAACATTAACCATTCTTCACCCTCTGCCTTCAACATTTTTTAGTGTACTTTCCTGACATGTTGCATTAAGAAGTCCACTTGGGGTAAAAAACACCCATAACAATACTGTTGGTTTTTTTCCTAATTGTTTTTATTCTTTTCCCCAGGATCTGACTGGCATAGAATCTATGGATCAGTGCCGCCATACATTGGAACAGCATAACTGGAACATAGAGGTATAGCATAGTAGGATTCATTCTAAGCTTATTTCTTTTCTCTGGTCTTATATCCAAAGACATATTTTTCCATAGCATGAATCTTTTCCCCATAGTAGATTTCTTTTCTTCGGAATTATGGCTCTCTAGTCATCATTTCTGATGTGAAAACATACAGAAAATGTGATTTTAAAAAAATATATGAAATCACACTGCACTCTGTAGAATGATTGTGAGGACAATATGCAATATGTCAACTTTCAAAGAAAAGAAGGGGGAAAAGAAAAAAAAATGTGGATTTAGAAAGGTTAATGTTTAATTGTTTGATCAATCTTATATACCTATATGTATTAATCTGAACTGATCTGATGATGAAAATATGTAATATAACCATTGTTAAATTTAAACAATAAAAAAATTAAAAAAAAAAAAATATATATATATATATATATATATATATATATATATATATATATGAAATCATAAAATAAATGCCGACCCTGACTAGCCATGTTGACACATGCCTGTAATCCCAGCACTCAGGAGGCTGAGATGAGGATCACCCACAGTTTGACCAGCTTGTACTACCTAATAAGTTTAAGGGCAGTCTGAACTGCCTAGTGAGACCCTGTCTGAAAAAAACAAAGGTGGGGGCATGGTGGTACACACCCATGAGCATGGCATTCAGGAGGCTAATGCAGGAGGGTCACCATGAGTTCAGTTCTATCTTGTACTACATAGTGAGACCTGATCTCTAAAAAGAAAAATTTAAAAAGGGCTGAAGATGAAGCTCAAGGCAAAGGGCTCTGCTCTTGCTCCCCAGATCCACAAAAACAAAATGAAAAGATATTATATTTTCCCATGTGTAGACCGCTGGTTCTCCCCAAGTGAGCTGACATTAAAAATGAGACATTGAGACTGAGCATGGTAGTGCATACCTATAATCCCAATACTTGGGAGGCTGAAAACAGGAGGATAACTACAAGTCAGATAGAGACCCTGTACTAAATACATTAAAAAAGAACAACAATCATGACTGGGGTTGGGGTGTAGCTCTTTCTTTGAGAACCTGGATTCAATACCCATTGCCACCAAAATTAAAAAAATTATTAGATCATCTTTGTGTTTTTTTGTTTTTTTGTTTTTAAGAACATCCTTATGCCAGCTACTCAGAGTGAGGCAGAAAGATTGCAAACTTGAGGCCAGCCTCAGCAATTTAGAACCAAACTGTAGGGGCTGGGGAGATAGCTCCATGGCACAAGTGCCTGATTGGCAAGTGCAAGGTCATGAATTTGAACCCCAGTCTCTTCACCACCCCCCCCCCAAAAAAAAAAAAAGAACCAAACTGTTTCAAAAATAAAAATAAACCAGCTCTGGTAGGGCACACTAGGATGCTGGGGCAGGAAGATTGGTCAAGTTTACAATTTATCACTACCCTATTTTAGAATTAAAAACACAAACCTCTAAAAACAAACTGAAGCTAAGGCCTAAGTTTACTGAATTATAGGTTTTCTGATGTCTGTGTTTTTTAAATAAATGTCTGTGCTTCTAATATCTGTGCTTTACTAAGTAAATAATACTCATTAGTAGTGCTACCAAACTTAAAAGGGCCAGTGAGGTAGCTCAGTAGACTAAGCACCTGTTTAGGCAAGCTCAAGGACTGGAGTTTGATCCCCGGTGCCACATGATGCACCAATCCTGCTCCTAAGTACACTGATTGTGCCACAGAGAGCCAGTGTGAAGTTGCATACCTGTAATCCCAGGGCTGGGAAGGCTGAGACAGAAGGATCATCGTTATAAGTCTCAGCTGCATCAGCTGCATAGTGAGACCCAAGTATATAAAATAGCAATAGTAATACCACCAAGCTTATTAGAAAAGTCTTTTAAGCTATAGAAAATCATTAACTTCACAGTGGCTCATACAGATTTTCCAAAATTCTAATTTTTGCTTCAAAGTTCTCGTTTTATAATTGACCACATGGGGAGATAGCTTAGTTGAATAAGTGCTTGCCTGGAAACCATAAGGACCTGAGTTCAATCCCCGGTTCTGCAAAAATAAATAAATAAATTTAGGGCTATAATTGACCACAAATACAATACTGTCCAATGTGATGGCTGTTTTTTTTTTTTTTTGGGGGGGGGGGGTAATAGGACTGGCCAGATAGCTCAGCAGACTAAAACATCTGCTTAAGTAGGTGGAATCCCGGACATGCTGTGCTGACCTCACCTCTGGGGCATGCTAAGAGATGACTTGGTGCATGCCTGTAATCTCAGCACTTCGGAGGCTGAAAACAGGATTATTACAAATCTGATATGTGTAGTGAGACACTGTAGACCCTGTACTAAACACATTTAAAAAAAAAAAACAAAGAGCTTCATTGATACATAATTCAATGCTGAACAGATTACTCATTTATAATGTGAAATCGGGCCCAGCGGGATGGCTCAGTGGTCTGAAGCGCCTGCTTGGGAAAGCTTGGGCGGCTTCAGGGACCGCGGTTTGATCCCCGGCACTGCATGCTGCACCAGCCTTGCCCTCGGGGCGGGCTGAGCCGGCCATAAAAAAATGAGTGAATAAACAAAGGTTCTGAAACAAGAAAAAAAAATTTTTTAATATAATAATAATGACAATAATAATAATAATTGAAATCGATTTTTTATATATTCTCAGGCTTATGCAGCCATCACTACAGTTTGTTGATTTTTATTTATCTCTCTTATGGTACTAAAGATTAAACCCAAAGCCTTCACACCTTCCTGTTTTTATTTTCGAGACAATGTCTCACTAAATCATCAAATTGTCCAAGTTGGCCTTAAATTTGTGATCATCCTATCTCAGCTTCCCAAGTGCTGGGATTATAGGCATGTTTCATCCGCCATGCCCAATTTTATTTTGGTTTTGATTTGCATTTTCCTATTTATTTATTTATTGGTATTTTAGGGAAGGGTCTACAGGTTGTTCAGGGTCTCACTACTAGATCAGACTTGTAGTTATCCACCTGTTTACAGCCTCCCACCACCACGCCCAATCTCAGTTGCTGTCTCAGCATGGGGGGAGGGGGAAGGCCCAGAGACCAGATCCCTGGGGGCCTCCGCCTGCTTGCAGGCACTTTAATCTGCAGAGCTATTTGGCCAGTCCATGCATTTTCCTAATGTTGATTTGGGGGAGCACTGGGAGTCAAACTTAGGACCTTGCACTTGCCAGGAAGTGCTGTGCCTTTGTGCTATATCATCAATCTCCCCATGCCCCACCTCCATAATTTTGAGTATGTTCTTTTTTGGCCATTTTTAAATCTTCTTTGAAAAAAAATGGCTATTAATTTCTTTGTTCTGTTTTGGTCATGTATCAGGTGTTGTCTAGAATTCTATAAGGGGTTTTGTGTTCTATTGAACTACATTCCCAGACATTTTTCTTTGTGGTACTGGGGATTGAACTCAGTACCTTGTGCTTGCCAGGCGAGTTCTTATTTTACTGAGCTATCTCCCTGGCCCCTCTCTGTTCTGTTCTGTTCTGTTCTGTTCTGTTCTGTTCTGTTCTGTTCTGTTCTGTTCTCTCTCTGTCTGTGTTTCTCTGTCTCTGTCTCTCTCTCTCTCTCTCTCTGTTTTTCTCTCTCTCTAACAAAAGGAAAAGGTCTTGTTAATTTATTTATTCAGGTTGTACTTGAATTGTGATGTTCCTGTCTTGTCTCACTGAGTAACTGGCTTTACAGATGTGGTGATACTGAATGCTTATCAGATAAAGGATTTGCAAATATTGCAAATCTGTGGGGTTTTTTTGTTTTCTTTGTGTATGTGGCACAGTTGCTATGTAGTTTAGGTTCACCTTGAAGTAGTCCTCCTGCCTCAGTTTCTTTCTTTTGTGTTTGTTTGTTTATTTATTTTTTATTGCCGGCTCAGCCTGCCCTGAGGGTAGGACTGGCGCAGCATGTGGTGTAGGGGATCGAACCTCGGTCCCTGCTGCCACTTAAGCTTTCCTAAGCAGGCGCTTTAGACCACTGAGCCATCCTGATGGGCCTTGCCTCAGTTTCTTGAGTCCTGGGATTTTAGATGAGTGCCCCCGTGCTTGACCCTTGTCTTTTTTTTTTTTTTTTTTTTCATTATTTAGAAAATACTTACGCTGGATATGGTGGTGCATATCTATAGTTCTAGCACTCAGAGGGGGCTGGGCAAAAAGATCCCTATGAGTTTGAGACCAGCTTGGGTTAGATAGTAAATTTAAGGCCAGCTTAAATAGAACAAGACCCTGTCTCAAAAAAAAAAAAAAAAAAAAAAACCTTTTATTTCTATGATGAAATTCACATACATAAGACTTTACATATTTAATACAATGCATTACTCCTATACAAATGAGAAAATAAGTTTAACATTTCTAGGTTAATATTCCTGTTAACTTCTGTAGAATGCCAACTCAGCATGATAAACTGGGATACTTTTTTCCAAAGTTGACAGTACAGTTTCCAAAAAGAAAAATATATTCAGTAAGAGCAGTATGTTATACGTCAGCAGCAACAGCTTTTCCAGGTTTTGTAGTCATCTGAACAAAAATTACAGACATCCAGCACACCTCATTTAAAAAAAAAAAAAGAAAGAAAATTACCCAGACGTTTTGATTTTCTATTTTTTTTGAGTCAAGATTTCAGTACATTAGCCGGGCATGGTGGTGCACGCCTGTAATCCCAGCACTTGGGAGGCTGAGGCAGGAGGATTGGTGCAAGTTCGAGACCAGCCTGGGCTACAAAAGTGAGCTCAAGGCTAGTCTGAACTGCATAGCAAGACCCTGTCTCAAAAGAAAAAAAAAAAAAAAAGATTTCAGTACATTGTTCAGGCTGATTTTGACCTTATATGTAGCCCATGATGACCTCAAACTCATACTCTCGCTTCAGGCTCCAGAGTGCTGGATTGATTACTTTATAATGTCCTTTGATGCACAGAAGTTTCTCATTTTGTTGAAATACAATTTTCTTTCTTATGCCTCTAGTATCATCTGAGCCTAATCCATGATCTTGAAGATTAATACCTTTATTCTCTTTTAAGAATTTTGGGCTGGGGAGATAGTGCAGAGGTATAAGCACCTACCTGTCAAGTAGAGTCCCATTCAATCCCAGGCTGTCCATGCTGTGTCAGAACTAGGCATGGTGGCACATGCCTGTAATTCCAGCACTCAGGAGGTTGAGAAAGGAAGATCACTCTCAGTTCAAGACCAACCTGGGGGCTACAAAAGTGAACACAAGGCCAGCCCAAACTACATAGCAGGACCCTATGTCAAAATAAATAAACCAAATAAATAAGGGTATGCAAAAAAAAATTTTTTTAACCAGGTATGAAGGTATACACCTAAAATTCCAACACTTCAGAAACTGATGCTGAGAGTTCAAGGCCAGGCTTGGCTACAGAGTGTGACTCTGTATCAAAAAACAAACCAAGGGGGTCAGGGGGATAGCTCAGAGGCACAAGTGCCTGCCTGGCAAATGCAAGGTCCTGAGTTTGATCCCTGGTTCTGGAAAAAAAAAAAAAAAGATTTAAAAAAAAAAAAAAAAAAAGTTTATAATTTTAGTGCTACCTTTACATTTTTATTTTTAAGAATTTTTTATTTTTTATTTATTTATATTTATATAAATATAAATATACATTTATATTATTTATATTTTATTTATTTTTGTTTATTTTTATGGCTGGCTCAGCCTGCCCTGAGGGCAGGGTTGGCGCAGCATGTGGTGCCAGGGATCGAACTGCAGTCCCTGTAGCAGCCTAAGCTTTCCTAAGCAGGTGCTTTACACCACTGAGCCATCCTGCCGGGCCTACCTTTACATATTGATATAGTTTCAGTTACTGTCTATGTACAGTAAAGGCTTAGTGGTTAAAGTTTGTTTTAACAGTAGCAAAGTTTATTTGTAAGAGTAAAAATAAACAGGGAAAAAACTGGCTCTGTGGGCCAAATAAAAAGACAAAGCAAGATAAAAGCGGGCAGAGGGCTAGTGAGATAGCTCAGCAGGCTAAAGCACGTTCTTAGGCAACCACAGGGATCGCAGTTCTATCCCTGGCACCACATGCTGCACCAGCCCCACCCCTAGGGCAGGCTGAGTGGGCCATAACATAAATAAAGTTTAAAAAGTGGGCACAGTGGACTAAGGAAGGCACAGGGCAGACTTATTACAAGGAAACCACGATAGCCTAGTGGTTCAACTTCTTTTCCTTGTGAATCGCAGCACCATTTGTTGAAGATTACTCTGCCATCATTGAATTGTTAAAGGACAATAAAAAACTAGTTATTCTACAAGGTAGAGCCAGCTGTGAAATGTAGAGGGCCTGTAGCTTTCCCAAAGGCCACTCTGATTTTCACACTGATTTACACATTCAGAGGAATTATAAAACCACTCTCAGGTGTGATGTTTCTCTAGCAAACACTGAAAGCTCTTACATTCATGGCTGTAGTTCAGTTACAAGGAACTGTTTTTTGTTTGTTTGTCTTTTGGAGATAGTGTCTCGCTATGTAGTTCAGGCTGAACTTGCTCAGTTTTGTAGGCCAGGCTGGTCTCGAACTTGCACTGATCCACCTGACTCAGCCTCCCAAGTGCTGGGATTGCAGGTGTGCGCCATCTACGCCTGGCACAAGGAACTGTTACAGATGAAGTCAGCTAAAAGAAGAGATACCTTAGGCATTCTAAACAGTTTCTACTGGGAAACTTGTCTTTTTTCATAAAGTCATGATGCTTTACTTTTCTGTCACCAGTGTGTCACAATATTATGCAATATTGCCAGCCAGAAAAGTTCACGTGAGCCTCCCCTCCCCTCCCCTCCCCTCCCCTCTATTCCACTCCACTCTCCTCCCCTTTCTTGATACCAGGGATTAGTATAACCCAGGGCCTTTACAATGAAAGATATCCTCAACCAGCCCTTTTATTATTTTTTAATTTTTTTTTCCAGTTTCACAGTTAATTTCTAAGAATGTTTGTTGAGACAAGTTTCACTATGTAAGTAGCCCAGTATGGCCTTGAACTCACAGCAGTCCTCCTACCTCAGCCCCATGAGTGCTAGATTACAGGTTTGCATGACTATGTCTAGCTTTGTTTTTTAACTTTTTATTTTGAGATGGAGGGGGTTTTATTAAATCACCCAGGCTAGGCTAGTGAAATAGCTCAGTTATTGACGCTTCCTGCATCAGTGTACTTTCCATGTAAGTTATTGGTCTTTTCTCTCGTGTGTGAATTTTCAGTGCCTCTCAGGACAGCAGGTTAAAAGGTCCTGCTTAGGCAAGTACAGAGGCCAGAGTTTGATCCCCAGCTATGCATGTCCTGCCCCTGGGTGCGCTAAGTAGGTCCACAACAAGTCCGAGCTGTGTAGTGAGACCTTGTACCAAACATATAATTAATAAACAAATTGCCCAGGCTAGGCTCAAACTTAGGGTTCTCCTGCCTCAGCCTTCCTGGAGTGCCAGGGTGGCAGGATATACAACCACACTGGCCTTAAATTTTTTTTTTTTTTTTTGGTTTTTAGAGAGATCTCATTGCATAGTTAAGGCTGGCCTTGACCTTACAATCTAGCCCAGGCTGACTTGAACTTTCAGTGGTCTTCCTACATCATTTGACTCAGTGCTGGGATTATAGGGGTGCACCACCATGTGCAGCTCATATCCCCTCTTTATTTTTTTTTTATTTTTTTATTTTTTTGGGGGGGGACCGGGGTTCGAACTCACGACCTTGCACTTGCCCAGCAGGCACTTGTGCCTCGGAGCTATCTCCCCAGCCCCCCATATCCCCTCTTTAAATCACATAGTTGACCTTTATGACATGACTAGCTATTTTTAAGACTTTTGGATGAGAAAGTCCCAACTATTGTCCAATAACAAAAAAGTACTCCTGTCAGGTATAACAATACCTTCTGAATGTTTCTTTCTTTTTTTTTTTTTTTGTCTTTTTGAGACAGGGTCTCGCTATGCAGTTGAGGCTGGCCTTGAGCTCACTTTCATAGCCCAGGCTGGTCTCAAACTCACACCGATCCTCCTGCCTCAGCCTCCTGAGTGCTGGGATTTCAGGCGTGCGCCACCACGCCCGGCACCTTCTGAATGTTTCTTTAGAAGATATGACCATATTTTTTTATATACTGGGACAAACAGTAATTTTTAGGGATGGATAAGAGAAAAAGTTGTTTTTTTTTTTTTTTTAAAAAAAGCAAAGTACTGGTTGACCTCCTAGGAGTTGTATTAGAATTTCATCAACTCTGAGCATTATTGTTCATCCTACACATGAGGAACCTGAGACTAATAAATTGAATGACTTTTCTAAGTATGCTGGGATTCAGACTTACGTGTCTGGCACTATCAGACACCAACTGTCAGCACTACCAATACGCAACTCCAGGGGCCCTTTCCACATTTTCACATTGTATTTGCTGTGAATAGCTTTTCTTGAGATTGTAAAGTGAATCACCTTGTATTCTAATGAAGGAATATATACCTTTTAAATAAAAGCAGTACTTTTGCTTCATCAATGTACTTTCCATGTAAGTTTGTGATCTTCTTTCTTGTGTGTGAATTTTCAGTGCCTCAGGGCAGCAGGTTAGAAGGCCTTGAAAATACACTTCTCAGATGACCTTTGTGTAATGAATACCCTACTTTGATTGGTTGGTTGGTTGATTGATTGATTGATTAATTGATTGATTGATGCTGGGAATCAAATGCAGGACCTCATGCTTGCCTGGCGGATGCTACACCACTGAGCTAAATCCTCAGTGATCATCCTTTGTTGTTGTTGTTGTCTTTTTGAGACAGGGTCTTGCTATGCAGTTCAGGCTGGCCTTGAGCTCATTTTTGTAGTGAGCCTGGTCTCAAACTTGCTCTGATCCTCCTGCCTCAGCCACCCAAGTGCTGGCATTACAGGCGTGTGCCACTAAGCCCAGCTTATGTTGTTGTTTTTAGGCTAGTTTTGTTTGTTTCTTTCTTTTTGAGACAGGGTCTTGCTATGCAATTCAGGCTGGCATTGATCTCACTTTGTAGCCCAGGTGTGCGGCACCATTCTTGACCTATCACCCTACTTTGAAAAATAAAACAGTAGTTGCCTCATATCTTCAGGATTGATTTGAGTATCACTAAAATTCTTACTCTGCTTTCCTTCTCAGGCTGCTGTACAAGACAGACTGAATGAACAAGAGGGCGTACCAAGTGTTTTCAATCCACCTCCATCCCGACCCCTACAGGTTAATACAGCTGATCACAGGATCTACAGCTATGTTGTCTCAAGACCACAACCAAGGGTAAGTCGTTTGTAAGGTGGAGCTTCCTCCTTTTGTCTTATACACTCACTCATTTAATTAGAAATCTGTGTGTGACAAGAGTAAAAGAAAAATCAGAGTGTAAGCCTGTTAAGTAGAAATAAACCCCTTGGTAGATTTGTAGGGTATGCCATTTCCCCTTGGTGTCTTTTTCATCCCCCTCACACCCAGTATTAGGGATCAAACACATGTGCACTGTCACTGAGCAATATCCAGTCCTTTTTATTTTGTATTTTGAGACAGAATCTTGCTAAGTTGATCAGGGTGGCCTTGAATTTGTGGCCCTCCTTTCTTGACTTCCTAGTAACATTATAAGTGTATGTATGCCTCTGTACCTGGCTACTTTTGTCCTTTGCCCATTAGTTGAATCATGTTTGTTATGCAATGTTATGAGTATCTGGGTAGGTTAGTTTACAAATCTAAAATCTTTGTGACAGGCTTAGTAAGTCTCCTGCATTTGTGTATGTATGCATGTATGTACATATTTAGTACAGCATCTCACTACACAGATCAGACTCATAGTGATCCTCCTGTTTTCAGCTTTCCAAGTGCTGGAATTATAGGTATCACACCCAGTCTTAATGTGCTACCACACCCAGACTTAATCATGAAGTCTCAGGGCATCCCAGGGACAGGGCCAGGGGATCAAACCCCAGTCCCTGTGCTTTGCATAGCAAGTGCTTTCGTCCACTCAGTTATCTGACCAGCCTTGATCTCTTGCTTTTAAATTAGAATTTGTTGGCCTCAGTTCTTTGTTGCTTTGGTTTGCTTTCAGCTACTTTGAAAAGTACATAGAATCTTTTCGAGTCCTCTGTCACATCTTTGTGTTTTTTTTATTTTTTTTATTTTTATTCTTGTTTCAGAACCTTTGTTTATTCACTCCTTTTTATGGCCGGCTCAGCCCGCCCTGAAGGCAGGGCTGGCACAGCATGTGGTGCCGGGGATCGAACTGTGGTCCCTGAAGCCACCCAAGCTTCCCCAAGCAGGCGCTTTAGACCACTGAGCCATCCTGCCGGCCCCTCTGTCACATCTTTGAATTTAGTTTTGAAGGACCAATAGCAAAGAGGTAGTACATTTAAACTGAACAGGTGTTTATAAGTGATCCAAACAAAATGTAGAGGATTATAGTAAATTTGTAGCCAACCTGAACTATATAGTAAGATCCTACTCAAAAATAAAACCTTCCACTTACCTGGTATTTTGTTGTTGGAGTTTCAATAACCATTAAAATGGTGCATGCCTCAAATGCCAGCTACTTTGGAAGTTAAAACAGGAAGATTACAAATCTTTGCACGTACTGGGCAAGTTGTTAGCAAAATCTCACTCAGAATACAAAAATTTGAGCGAGGCGTGGTGATGCATGCCTATAATCCCAGTACTTGGGAGGCTGAGACAGGAGGATCAATGTGAGTTTGAGACTAGCCTTGGCTACAGAAGTGAACTCAAGGCCAGTCTGAACTGCATAGCGAGACCCTATCTCAAAAAGACAAAAAAATAAAATGGAAAAGGCTAGAGTTGTAGCTCTGTAGTAAAGTGTTCCTGTGTTTAATACCCAGTATCCTCACTAAGCTATTCTTCCTTTTTTTTTTTTTTTTTTTTTTTTTTGTGTGTGTGTGTGTGTGTTTTTGAGACAGGGTCTCGCTATGCAGTTGAAGCTGTCCTTGAGCTCACTTTTGTAACCCAGGCTGTTCTCGAACTCGCACTGATCCCGCTGCCTCAGCCTCCTGAGTGCTGGGATTACAGGCGTGAGCTACCATGCCCGGCGTTTTTTTTTTTCTTCCTATTTTAAATTTAAATTTTAGGTCTCTATACTGATGTAACTGTGGAGGAGAAGGTTGTAAGAGTCTCACTATATAGTTCAGACTGGTATTAAACTCACTTTGTAGCCAAGGCAGGCCTTACACTTGCACTGATCCTCCTGCCTCAGCCTCCCTAATGTTTGGATTAGAAGTGCGGACCACCATGTCTAGCCCAGCAACCTGTTTTAGACAAACATAAGAATCTTGGGGGACCGAGGCAGGGAGATAGATCAGTGGAATAAGTACTTACCAGGCAAGCACAAGGTCCTGAGTTCAATCCCTGGTATCACTAAAAAAGAAAAAAGAAAAAATCTCTGGGAAGAATTAAAAGAAATTGGGGCCTGGCGGGATGGGTCAGTGGTCTAAAGCGCCTGCATGGGAAAGCTTGGGCGGCTTCAGGGACCCCGATTTGATCCCCGGCACCGCATGCTGTGCCAGCCCTGCCCTTGGGGTGGGCTGAGCCGGCCATAAAAATGAGTGAATAGACAAACAAAGGTTCTGAAACAAGAAAAAAATAAAGTAAAAAATTATTTAAAAAAAAAAAAATTTAAGGGGCCTGGCGGGATGGCTCAGTGGTCTAAAGCGCCTGCTTGGGAAAGCTTGGGGGGCTTCAGGGACTGAGGTTCGATCCCCGGCACCACATGCTGCGCCAGCCCTGCCCTTGGGGTGGGCTGAGCTGGCCATGAAAATGAGTGAATAAACAAACAAGGGTTCTGAAATAAGAAAATAAATAAATAAAATTTAAAAATAATAATAATAATAAAATAAATAAATAAAAATTTAAAAGAAATTGTTAATATGGCTGTTTGGGAGAAGTAAGTGAAATGGTAATAGAGAAATGATAATAGGAATTACAAGCAAACACCACCATGCCCAGCTTGATCTGTGCATAATAATAAACCCCAAAGATCTTCTTAGAGTTTCTCCTTATTTTTTTATTTTGTTTTATTTTATTTTTCTTGTTTCAGAACTTTTGTTTGTTTGTTTGTTTGTTTGTTTATTATTTATTTTTATGGGCAGCTCAGCCTGCCCTGAGGGCAGGGCTGGCCACAGCATGTGGTGCCAGGGATCAAACCTTGGTGGTCCCTGCAGCTGCCCAAGCTTTCCTAAGCAGGAGTTTTAGATCACTGAGCCATCCTGCTGGGCCCCTCATTCTTATTTCTGAGCTTATGCTTACCTCTTATTTATTTAGAATCCTTTTTTTTTCCTTTAATTTTATGTGTTTGGTACAGGGTTCCAGTATGCAGCTCATACTTGCAATGATCCTCCTATTTTAGCCTCCCCAGAACTGGGATTGCATGTATGCGCCACCACACCTGATCTCAATGGCCAGTTTGGCATGTGGTACTGGGGATGGAACCCAGATCCATATGCTTGCCAGGCAGGCACTTAGAATGCTAAGCTATTTCATTGACCCCTATTTTGTCTTTTTGAGACAGGGTTTCATTATGCGGGTTTGACTGGCCTTGATCTCTCTTTGAAGGCTGGCTCAAACTAGAAATGATCCTCCCTGCCTCAACCTCCCAATGGTGGGATTACAGGTGTGTGCCACCATGCCTAGCTACAGGCTGGCCTTGAATTCAGCAGTCTTCCTGGCTCTGCCTCCCAAGTGCTAGCATTATGGATGTGTGTCAACACACCTGGTAATGAGACATTTAAAATTTTAAGAAAGGATTCCTTTAACCTTAGAGCAGTTAGAATTTTCTTTTCTATCATATTTTTTTGTGGACAACTTGAGTTTTTAAAATGAATTTAGCAAGCCGGGAGATGGCTCAGCAGCGTAAGCGCCTGTCTGGCAAGCACAAGGTCCCAAGTCAGATCTGTATAGTGTACCAGATACATAAAAATTCTTTTTATTTAATCAAACAGATTTCTTGTTACTTGACAGTTTTATAAAAGATTTGCTTTTTCCATAGACCTTAGTAACCTCATGTAACTTTTTTTAAAAATGATTCAAGACTTTTTACCTTTTCACTTAAAGGAATACTGTATGATTTCTCTTTGCATATCTGAATTATTAATGTCCCTCTTCTCTTCTGTGGGCATCTTTAAATAAAGTAAGGGTTACTTGAGCACAGGCATGCACTACCTGGCAGTCTGTGATATGATAATCAAAATAGCTACTAAGTGACTAATGAGCAGGTAGCATTTACAGTATGAGGGACAAAGGAATGATACACCTTCTGGGTGGGATGGAACAGGACAGTGGAGATTTCACACTACTCTGAGAAACTCGTAGTTTAAAACTTAGGAAAAAAAAAAAAACTTAGGGATTTTTTTGTCTTTTTGAGATAGGGTTTTGCTGTGTAGTCCAGTCTGTCCTTAAACTCATTTTGTAGCCCTTGAGCTCAGCAATCTTCCTGGGTCAGCCTCCTGAGTGCTAGGATTGCTGGCATGTGCCACTATACCTGATCTTAAATTTTACATTCATTTATGGAATTTTCCATTAAATATTTTCAGATCTTGATTAAGAAAGCAAAACCACAGATAAAGGGAAAGGGAGACAGTAGCTGGGAATATTCTGAAGCAAAAGAGTACAGATATACAGAGAATATATGACTCAGATAGTAGTTTTGTATGTGCCTGGTGTTTCTCACTTTAGACTTGATAAGTCTTTGACACTTCAGAGTCCCTCATGAAGCTCTAGAGCTTCCTCACCATGACATAGAAAGGAGTGGTTTATAAACTAAAGATCCCTGTACGAATGCTAGCTGATAAATGGTATTGTTATTAAGATTCCCAGCTATGAGCCGGGCGTGGTGGCTCACGCCTGTAATCCCAGCACTTGGGAGGCTGAGGCAGGAGGATTGGTGCGAGTTCGAGACCAGCCTGGGCTACAAAAGTGAGCGCAGGACCAGCCTCAACTGCATAGCGAGACCCTGTCTCAAAAAGACAGAAAAAAAAAAAAAGATTCCCAGCTATGTAGAAATTTCTCATTTTTCATAATATCTGCTGGTCAGGGCACGGGGATTTAAGGAATTGAATCCAAGGCCTTCGGGCCCGGCAGGATGGCTCAGTGGTCTAAAGCGCCTGCTTGGGAAAGGTTGGGTGGCTTCAGGGAGGGTGCAATCCCGGGCATCACATGCTGCACCAGCCCTGCCCTGGGGGAGGGCTGAGCCAGCCATAAAAATGAGTGAATAAACAAACAAGGGTTCTGAAACAAGAAAAAAAAAAATTAGCTGGGCGTGGTGGCTCACGTCTATAATCCCAGCACTCGGGAGGCTGAGGCAGGAGGATTGATGTGAGTTTGAGACCAGCCTGGGCTACAAAAGTGAGCTCAGGACCAGCCTCAACTGCACAACTGCATAGCGAGACCCTGTCTCAAAAAGACAAAAAAAAAAAAAAAGAATCCAAGACCTTTTCAGTAAGCTACATCTCTAGACTGTTCTTCCTTCTTTCACTCCCTTCCCTTTTTTCCTTCCTTCTTTGGAGACAGGATTTTGCTAAATTGTCCAGGCTGTGCATGAGCTTGCAGTCCTGCTGCCTTGGCCTTCTAAAGTGCTGAGATTACAGGCCTGCACTGCAACAACTTGTCTTCTTATAACTTATATATATATGTCCAACATAGTAAAAATGGTTATTTTTTTTCCTATTTCTGTGTAATATATTAAGATGTATAACTCTAAAAAGGAAAAAATAAATATTATTTGGGAAGGTAAATTTGCAGTTGAATTTTTAACAAATAGTATAATAATGAGCAGCAGGGAAAGCATTCAAGGAGATTTGAGACAAAAATTATGAGAAGAAAAACATAGATGAAATGGCTTTTAAGGATGAAGTGACCATTATGAAAGAACTATATTATGGAGAAATCAATTAGATGAATGACCAAAAGAAGTATTAAAAGCTAACATCCATTTGGTAAAGTATTAGGGATGGAGAGAATTATCACTAACTTTGTTTTTTGATTTCAGGGGCTGCTTGGATGGGGATATTACTTGATAATGCTTCCATTCCGGTTTACCTATTACACAATACTTGATATATTTAGGTATGTACCTCTGTATTTATGTAATAAGAGCCAAAGGGTAGATTTTAGAGCTGCAACTTTGACCAGAATAAGTTTCATGCCCAGATCACTTATGACTTGCCAATTTGTCATTAGATTGAATATTCTTTTTGGACTGTCTTCTTCCGTAATACGCAAATATTTCAAGTTATTTGAGCATATTAGTAGGCATTATAAGATGAAATTGTTTTAAATTAGTCTTGCCTGTTATTTGCAAGAATTAGTTCTGCCTACACTGATTGGTTACCCTCTTTCCTCCATGTTTGTCACCTCTACATTCCTAATTTCCACATGCTTTCTTTTCTAACCACTGTTGTCTTCTACCTTCCTACTCCTTAGAAATTTTACCTAAACCACTTCTCCATCTGAATATTCACAGCCCCAATAAATTCTCTTACTCTGCTTTTCATGTTTCCCTAGACCTTTCCCTCAGTAGGTGCATCTCTAGACACCCTATTATGTTTATTTACCTCTGCCCTGGCAATCTGTATGTTGTTGACACTAGAATCCTTACAAATATGTATCCACTTACGTCATGCATTCACTTTCTAGCTTCCTTCATGTATCATTCAAATAGCTTCTCATTGGAAGCTAAAGAAGGTTCAGGGCTAGGAAATGTTCAGAGGAGCCTGACTTTGTGGCTGACAGGCTTGGGTTGTCCAGTTTAGGGCCACACCAAGACTTTCTGGAGAAACGAAATGTCAGTGGGCATCCAGGCCAGCAGATGGAGCTAAAGATGTGATCTGTGCCTTGAATTCAGCAGTCTGCACCTAACTAAATACAAGCAGCCTTTGCCCTCTTAAGAAGTAAAGGCTGAGGGGCTGGGGAGATAGCTCCGAGGCACAAGTGCCTGCTGGGCAAGTGCAAGGTCGCGAGTTTGAACCCTGGTCCCACAAAAAAAAAAAAAAAAAAAGAAGTAAAGGCTGGAAGTGAGAACCTAGCAGTTGCAGAAGTTGAAGGCCCAAATGATGCTTTTCACTGCCTCTTTATTGGCTTCCTTGCTTTAGTAAAGTTCTTAATAGGACCAGTTACTTGTGTAATACTCTTTATCCCTGTTTTACTTAGAAATGAATACATAAAAACCTTTAAAACATAATGATTTTTGGGCCAGTGAGATAGCTTAGTGGCCTAAAGCACATGCTCAGGCAAGTTTAGGCAACTTTAGGGACCGTGGTTCGATGCCTGGCACCACATGCTGCACCAGCCCCACCCCCAGGGCAGGCTGAGCCAGCCATAATATAAAAACAAAACAACAAACAAGAAAGCGGGGGCTAGGGAGATAGCTCCGAGGCACAAGTGCCTGTCTAGCAAGTGCAAGGTGGTGAGTTTGAATCCCGGTCCCACAAAAAACAAAACATATGTTGGACTTACAAAAAAAAAAAAAAAATAGGGTCTGAGGAGATAGCTCAGGGGCACAAGTACCTGCCTGTCAAGTGCAAGGTCCTGAGTTCAATCCCTGGTTCAAACAATGTTTTTGTTTTATGGGTTTTTTTTGTGGTACCAGAGATCAAACTCAGGACCTTGCACTTGCCAGGCTGGCATTTATGCCACTGAGCTATACCTCAGGCCCTAAAACATAATGAAGATTTAAAAGAAACTTAAGTATAATGAAGATTTAGGGCCGGGTATGGTGGTGCACACCTGTAATCCCAGCACTTGCGAGGCTGAGGCAAGAGGAACATTCTGAGTTTGAGACCAGCCTGGGCTACAAAAGTGAGCTCAAGGCCAGCCTGAACTGCAAAGTGAGACCCTGTCTCAAAAAAAAGACAAACACACAAAGATTGAATTGATAGCTCTTCCAAAATTGTATTGTCTTAGGAATATGTTGTTGAAACCTTTAGCCATTCCTAAAATTTGAAGGCTTTAGTCATTCCTGAGAAAGAGAGAATCCTAGAGAGAAAGTAGTTGAATTAACACACTTGTGAAAGATTTCTAGCTATTCTCCCATATATATAAATTTCTTATATTTCCAAAAATTTTGCTCTGGAATATTTGTCATTGGATTTGCTTTAATTACACAGCAGAAATTCCTGGTATAAACGTGGGGAATTTGTTCAGGAGTTAATGATGAATTGGCTCAAGATTTTGTAAGGAAGGGCCAACCAAATAGCTCTGCAGATTAAAGTGCCTGCTTAGGCAGACGCAGGGACCAGGAGTTCAGTCCTGGCATGATGAAATGGCAATTGAGACTGGGCACGGTGGCGTACGCATGCCTGTAATCCCAGCACTCAGGATGGCTGTAAACAGGAGCATCACAACAAATCTGATCTACATAGTGAGGTCCCATAGACCAGTGGTTCTCAACCTTTCTAATGCCATGACCCCACAATACAGTTCCTCATGTTGCAGTGAACCCAAACCAAAAAATAATTTTGGTGGCTACTTCAAAACTGTAATTTTGCTGAAGTTATGATTCAGAAAGTAATAACGTTTTCCGATGGCTTTAGGCAACCTTCACTGGGGTCACAACCCATAGATTGGTAACTGCTGCCATAGACCCTGTACTAAAATACATTTTTTTAAAAATAATTTTTTAGGGGCCAGCGGGATGGCTCAGTGGTCTAAAGCGCCTGCTTGGGAAAGCTTGGGCGGCTTCAGGGACCACGGTTCGATCCCTGGCACCACATGCTGAGCCAGCCCTGCCCTCGGGGTGAGCTGAGCCGGCCATAAAAATGAGTGAATAAACAAACAAAGGTTCTGAAACAAGAAAAATAAATAAAATTAAAAATAATAATAATAATAATAATTTTTTATTTTATTTTTCTTGTTTCAGAACTTTTATTTTTTTTTTATTTTTTTTTTGTCTTTTTGAGACAGGGTCTCGCTATGCAGTTCAGGCTGGTCTTGAGCTCACTTTTGTAGCCCAGGCTGGTCTCGAACTCGCACCAATCCTCCTGCCTCAGCCTCCCGAGTGCTGGGATTACAGGCGTGAGCCACCACGCCCGGCGTATGTTTCAGAACTTTTATTTATTTATTTATTTTTATGGCTGGCTCAGCCTGCCCTGAGGGCAGGGCTGGCGCAGCATGTGGTGCCAGGGATCAAACCGTGGTCCCTGCAGCCACCCAAGCTTTCCCAAGCAGGCACTTTAGACCACTGAGCCATCCTGCCGGGCCCACTAAATACATTTTTTTAAAAAAAGATTTTTATAAAACAAAAATATCATAGTTTACATACCTTTTTGTGCTGAAAATTCTTTAAGGAAAGGAATACTTTTTGACTTTTTGCTTTCCTTGGAACAATATGCATGGCATATATTACTAATTTTAATGCAGCTATATCATTCAGGCAGTTTATTTAATGTTATATGTAGCACCCCCCTTGCCTACCATGGACAACCAAAGTATAAAGAAGTGATGCTATATAAATATGGTAGAATGCACTCTTTAGGAATAGATGTTTGGCCTGGCTTGGTGGTGCATGCCCATCATTGCAGTACTCAGAGGGCTGAGCCATGAGTATTGCTGTGAGTTCAAGCCAGCCTGACCTATACAGTAAGACACTGTTGGGGTGGGGCAGGGAATAGATGTTTGCTACCATCAGGTGATGCCTCCCTCTGTCACTACTCCAAATCTGCTAGTGTGTCCTGGATTCTGGATTCTTTTATAACTGCCTTCATGGATACCATAAATCCTAAGTCATTAAACTAAATTTATAAAAATCAACTGTATTATGGCCACAAATTCAGGTTTGAAGTTTTATATCTGTAATTTAAATAATTTTGGTAGTACAAACTAAAAATTTAAAATTCCAGGAGAATAAAAATGGAGGTGGGGGTGGAGGGGAAGCAGAAGTACAGGGAAGGAGGCATGTGGACAGCTAGAAAGATGTCTTGTAGAGCAGCGTTATCCAGTAGAATATTATATGTTGATGGGAACATTGCATCTCTCCTTTCTCAGTCCTTCAGATACAAGTTGTTTAGGCTAGTGTTGAAACTTAAAATCCTAGTAGTTTGCATTTGGGGACAGGGCACCTGGGAATCAAACTCAGGATCTTGTGTTTGCCAGGCAAGTGCTGTGCCACTAAGCTTCATTCCCAGCCCTTAGTTTGCATTCTTAAACAGGCAATGGAACAACACTGTAGCTTTGCGGCTTTTGAGTAAGAATCTGCTCTCAGGTTTGATAGTCCATCCACAGACCATTTGTCTCCCTTTGCTGCTGTACTATTGGTTCTGTCAAAGGAATCTGTACAAACTGGCCCGCTCCATATGTGCTATAGTAAGCAGGATTTATGTGATATTTATTCCTTCTTCCCCAGGTTTGCTCTTCGTTTTATACGGCCTGACCCTCGCAGCCGGGTCACTGACCCCGTTGGGGACATTGTTTCATTTATGCACTCTTTTGAAGAGAAATATGGGAGGGCACACCCTGTCTTCTACCAGGGAACGTACAGCCAGGTCAGTGCCGCAAACTTTATAGATGCCAACTTACTGCTATGATTCTATTCTCAAAGGAAAGCATAGCCAGCACGAATCATGTCATTCTTTTATTCAAAAACCTTAAGTAATTCTTTACTACTACTGGGGGGAGGGACTTTTAGCTGGGTTCTACTTGTTCTAGTCCTTTCTTTGGAGGTCCTTTCTGTATAACTTACTTCCCTGTACCCAGAGTTCCAGCTAAGCCCTTCCCTCAGCACTGTACTTCCTACCTCTGTACCTCTGCTTTTGCTCTTCCCTCTATCTTTGCTCTTTCCTCTACCTGAAATGCCTTTCTCATATTTTGGCTAATTGGAATCTTGCCCATCCTTCAACCAGTTCATGTCAGCCCCCTTTTCTAACCATTATGACTAACGTTATCCTGCACTCCCTTGCTATCTGAAATATTTATCTTTTTTCTTTCACTTTTTTTTTTCATAGCAACTTCACATTCCTCCTTATAGTTATTTGTGTTCATGTCATATCTGCTTTAACAGCCTGTACATGTCTTAAAGGCAAAAGCTTAAATCTTTTCTGATCTTTTATAAAGTTGAATGAGAATATAGACTGTTACATACTTTAGATGGCTCAGTCAACCTAAGCCACAAAAACCTTTGGCAGTCATCTCTTGGGAGGAAAACAAATTTTTCTGGGTGTTAGATATATTTTTAGTTTGCTACAGAAAAACAGAGAATTAACACTGTGTACATTGGCAAAGAAGGATGATTTTATTCTGTAGCCTCTAGGACTCCTGAGTCTTTCTGGACAAAGGAAAATACTTATCCTTTTCTGCTTTGGATTTTCCCACATATTCTGTCTCTCTCTCCCCCTTAATCTCACAATCAATGTCTTCACTGGCTGCTGCCACCCTACTCAACAAACATGTAAAGTACCTACTACATAGCATTAAGACATTTGTGCTCTATATAGCTCAGCAGCACAGCACCTACCTGGCAAGTGTAAGGTCCTGAGATTGATTTACAGTACAGAAACAAAAAAAGACAGACACTTGTGCGGGAGATACAGAGATGAGTAAGATAGAGTACCCTCTGCCCTGATCTTGAGGATAACTACCATTGACCATTTAGGCAATGTTAAATGTAAGATGGTTCAGGAGTATGTCCATGTAGCAAGACACACGAGTCTTGGACGTTAGCTTTGTCTGTGGAGATCTTCTAAAGCCTATATTCCTTAGAATGCCTTTATGTCTCATAGTCTTTTATTCCTGCTTGGTATATGATTTGGAATCTAGCTCATCTTCACAGTTATTTAAGGGCTGGAAAGATGTTTCAGTGGTCTAAAGCACCTGCTTAGGAAAGCTTAGGCAACTGCAGAAACCGCAGTTCAATCCCCAGCACCACATGCTGCACCAGCCCCACTCCCAGGTCAGGCTGAGCCAGCTATAAAAAAATAAAACAAAAAAACTATGATACACAGTTATTTACAGGAAAGTGTAGCTGTGAAGTGACAGAGAATACTCACTTTGGTTTTTATATAGTTACATTCTCCTGCCTTTGTCTTCTGGAAACTAGGAACACTTGCATTGCTATGATTTATTGGAGAGCTATGTGTATCAGCTTGTCTGTTCTCATGTACTTAATGCAGTTTAAATCCTAACAACTCTAAAAACATTTAATTCATTAAAGTTTGTTAGCATGAATTGTGTGTACTGAGGAAAATGTCAGGGGTCTGAAAGAATTTTTTGGTTCCTTGATCACCTTTTTTTTCTATTTCTCTTTTTATTTCTGAATACATAACTGTATCTGTTAGGACTCTAACCTAAGTAAAAGCTCAGAGTGCAGTTTTTTAGTAACTTATGATCTTTTGTGTTTCACAGGCACTTAACGATGCCAAGCGAGAGCTTCGCTTTCTTCTCGTTTATCTTCATGGAGATGACCACCAGGACTCGGATGAGTTCTGTCGGTAAGCTAGTTAATCATTTTTCTGTCTCTCCCTCTCCCTATCTTTGAGCCTCCTGAGTGCTGAGAGTGCAGGTGTGCACCACCATGCCCAGACCTTTCTCTTTTCTATCTTTTCTGACATTTTATGGGCAGCAAGCTGTTAATGTCCTTTTTATCCATTTCTCAGCAATACACTCTGTGCACCTGAAGTTATTTCACTAATAAATACTAGGATGCTCTTCTGGGCATGTTCTACAAACAAGCCTGAAGGATACAGGGGTAAGTTGTATTTCTTTTGCCTCATTGTCAGAATGTCTTAATCTTCTCAGCCCCCCTAAAAAATTAGGATTATATCACTTTTGTTTTCTGATTTAGGAAATAGGCTCAGACAATTTAAGCCACAGGCCTAAAATTACATAGCAAATTTTGGAGCAAGATTAGGTCTGACATAATCAGGACAACAATATCCATTGTATCAGTTATTGGGAATGTACTACTAATGTGTTTTGAAATTGTCACATTGTAATTTCTTATTAAAAGTAATAATTAAAAAAAAAAAAAAAAGATTAGCTGGGCGTGGTGGCACACGCCTGTAATCCCAGCACTCGGGAGGCTGAGGCAGGAGGATCAGTGCAAGTTCAAGACCAGCCTGGGCTACAAAACTGAGCTCAAGGTCAGCCTGAACTGCATAGTGAGACCCTGTCTAAAAAAGAAAAAAAAAAAAAAAAAAAAGATTAGGTCTGACAGGCTTTAAGGCTCTTTCTGTAGTTAACCATTTCCAGACTTTTATTTTTAAAGCAATCTAACAGCTTTCCTTTGGTCATAATGGGCTTTTTGATGAAGAATTTATTCTCCTCATCAGCAGTGTTAACAGAGCTTCTTTTTTGAGTACTTTTTTGAGTACTCTTGAGTGCTGATACAGATTCAGAAAGTTCAGTTTGGAGATAGCTTAACAGCAGAAGTCCCTGCCCAGCAAGTGAAGATCCCAAGTTCAATCCCCGGTCCCACATACACACAAAAGTTCAGTACTTTGCTGATTACTCATAAGGAGAGTTAAGTATTTTTAAAGATCATTAGAAGAATCGAAGATGTCCAATGAGGATGTCCTTTTGCAACTACTTTTATCTAGCACTCTCAGAATGTAGACATTGTGCATGATCTTTTTTTTTTTCCTGTTTCAGAACTTTTGTTTGTTTATTTATTTTTATGGCCGGCTCAGCCTGCCCTGAGGGCAGGGCTGGTGCAGCTGCAGGCGCTTTAGACCACTGAGCCATCCTGCTGGGCCCCCATTGTGCATGATCTTAAGAACCAAAGATGCAGCAGATGTTTCACCTGCATACTGGATCAAAACTTTATACTTAAGCCGGGCATGGTGGTGCATGCCTGTAATCCCAGCACTTGGGAGGCTGAGGCAGGAGGATCAGTGTGAATCCAAAACTAGCCTAGGCTACAAAAGTGAGCTCAAGGCCAGCCTGAACTGCATAGTTGAGACCCTTTCTCAAAAAAAACAACAACAAAACTTTATGCTTAATTGTCTGTTAAGTATTGAAGTTCCTACAGCATGCATGTTGTCAGTCAAATAAGGTTTTAAGAATCTGGGGGAGTTTTGAAAGAAAAGACTAATAATACCTTTTGGGAGTTTCTTTTTGGGATAGGATTTCACTGTGCAGGTCAGTTTGTGCTTGAACTTGAACTGACTATATAGTCTAGGCTGGCCTCTGAATGATCCTTCTGCCTCAGCTTTCCCAGGTGCTGAGATTGTAGGCGTGCACCACCATACCCAGCCTTAGTAATATTTGTATAGAAATTTATAAAATTTGTTTCACGTTGGGCCCAGCGGGATGGCTCAGTGGTCTAAAGCCCCTGCTTGGGAAAGCTTAGGCGGCTTCAGGGATCGCGGTTCGATTGCCAGCACCACATGCTGCGCCAGCCCTGCCCTTGGGGCGGGCTGAGCCGGCCATAAAAATGAGTGAATAAACAAAGGTTCTGAAACAAGGAAAAAAAAATTTGTTTCACGCTATAAGGAACAACTTTGTTAGCTCCTCTGGTGCAGAAGCTGTACTTTTCAGGGAGAGATAGACAAGGAGAAAAGGTAAGGAAAGGGGGATAACTCAGCAGCTTATATGCCTTCCTAGTGAGGGCAAGATCCTGAGTTTGATCTCCAGTATTCCAAAGTGGGTGGGGAGTATGGAAAGGATTAGGCAACAAGAAGAAAAGAGAAAATAGTAATGGTAGAGCTCATTGCCTGCAGTACCAAGATGAGACCTATGTTAAATAATGGCCAGATTCTCTATAAATCCTTTTCCTAGCATTATGAAGACATTATATTTGAACTACACCAAGAAAAAGCCTGTCCTATTCTAATTAAGCACCTAGGTTTAGGGACACATGTGTAATAAAGAGAAGATTAAGCCACTAGGACCTAAAAAGATAGGCAGAAAATAAATAATGCCTTCCCTTCTTTCCCAGCTAGGATTAAAGCAGTTTTCTCTCTTTTGGATAGGCATCAGACTAATCTCTGTGTCATCACAATTTTAATATATGTGCTGCCAAAGCAAGAATATCCTCTCTTTTGGGTAAATCTAAGGGGGGACCCTTTCATTCCAAGCCCTGCTCCTGATTTCTTGTCTTTTTGCTAGTTTCACAGGCTTTACGAGAGAATACCTATCCATTCCTGGCCATGATTATGCTGAAGGATCGGAGAATGACGGTGGTGGGACGGTTAGAAGGCCTCATTCAACCTGATGACCTCATCAACCAGCTGACATTTATTATGGATGCAAACCAGACATACCTGGTGTCAGAAAGACTAGAAAGGTATAAGCAAGTTCCTTTCTGAAAAGAAGAGACCAGCTATGTATTTAGAAAGTTGACCTAAGGGTCCTCAAATCCTGGCCTCTTACCCTATCTTAAGCAGTGTACAAAGTTTTGTCCAGTAGGTATCCAAAACACTTAGATTTTTTTAATCATTCATTTGTTTATTTATTTGGTATAGGGTCTCACTATGCAGCTTGGACTCATAGGGATCCTCCTGTCTCAGCTGCCCCAGCACTGGGATTACAGGCATGCACCACCATGCCTGGTTTCAGTGGCTGGCATGGCATGGGGCCAGCGCAGCATGTTGTACCGGGGATCAAACACTGGTCTTTTCATTTGCCAAGCAGGTACTTACATTGCTGAGCTATCTCCCTAGCCCACTTAGATATTTTGACCTAAATTCTACAGTGAATCATCCCATCTTCTTCCCTCTCCCGCTTGAAACAAGGTTTCAATATACAATTCAGGTTGGCCTTTGACTCACTCTGTAGCCTAGGCTCACCTTGAATAGGCAGCAATCCTGCCTCATCCTCCCAAGAGCTGAGATTACAGGAGTATGCCACCATGCCAGCCAAATCATCTACTCTTTGTTTTTATGTGTGTGGAACTGGGGATTGAACTGAGGCTCTTGCACTTGCCAGGGAAGTGCTTATTCTGAGGTATCTCCCCAGCCCAAGTGATGTAAATCAAAGAGGGCTTCTGTCCTATTGTGTCATATAGAGTAGCTAAAATTCATATAAAGAATCTAAATTTAAAAAATATGTCAGGATCATAACTTTACTCTTCCTTACATGAATCATATGCATTAATTACTAAAAATTTGAAAAAGAACAGAAGAGCACAAAGAAAAAATTTAAAATTACTCATTCTTGAGATTCAATTTAGGATTTTATACATGCTAGGCAAATGGTCTACTATTGCGCCATATTAGCAGCATTTGTTGGAGGACAGGGTCTCTCAGTTGCCCAGGTTGCTGGATGATCCTCCTGTCATGGCCTCTCAAATAACTGGAATTACAGGCATGTGCCTATCATCATTTTTAATATTGTATTACAGTGGTGACAAACGTATGGTACATGTGCTGCAGTTGGCACACAAGTCAAATAACCCTAGCATCCAAGCACTGGGTAGCTACTTTTTTTCTGAACTAAAATCTCGTATTGAGATTTAATTGCAGTGTTGGCATTTTCTGTTAGATGGCTTTGGGATCCAATTTGGATACTCCATCTCTAAATGTTCACTATCACTGCATTAGTATATGTCTTTCTTTTTCTTTTTTCTTTTTTTTTTTTTAATGAGCAGAACATATTTATTAGGGGAAAGAAAGCTCCTGTCTAAGAGAGGGACAGGAGGGGAGTCCCAAGTGGGTGTCCCAAGTATATGTCTTTCTAATATTAACGATGCATGCACTCACCCTTATGTATATACTCCAATAACAAAAGCAAAAAACTTGAGTAAGAAAAAACTCAAGCTTCTATTTCTTCTATAATACTTGCACAAAACAGGTCATTTTTTTTTTAACAATTTTTTAAAGAATTATTTATTTATTTATTTATTTTTCTTGTTTCAGAACCTTTGTTTGTTTATTCACTCATTTTTATGGCCAGCTTAGCCTGCCCCGAGGGCAGGGCTGGTGCAGCATGTGGTGCCGGGGATTGAACTGCGGTCCCTGAAGCCACCCAAGCTTTCCCAAGCAGGCGCTTTAGACCACTGAGCCATCCCGTCAGGCCCTCAGGTCATTTTTTTAAAGCAGATCATTTCTTTTTTTTTTCCCCCTGTATTTAGGACAGGGTCTACAGGATCTCACTGTGTAACTCAGATTCAGTGGTTCTCCTATTTTCAGCCTCCCAACCACACCCTGTCTCAATTGCTGTCTCAGCATGCCCCTTGGGCAGGGCCAGCACAGCAGGCCAGGGACCAAACCCTGGCCAATGCACTCTGTCTAAGGAGGCATTTTATTTATTTATTTATTTATTGCTTATTGTTTTTTTAGAATTTTTAAATTTTATTTATTTTTTTTCTTCTTTCAGAACCTTTGTTTACTCACTCATTTTTATGGCTGGCTCAGCCTGCCCCAAGGGTAGGGCTGGCACAGCATGTGGTGCCGGGGATCGAACCGTGGTCCCTGAAGCCGCCCAAGCTTTCCCAAGCAGGCGCTTTAGACCACTGAGCCATCCCGCTGGCCCCTAAGGAGGCATTTTAGTCTGCTGGGCTGGCACAGCATGTGGTGCCAGGGATCGAACCATGGTCCCTGAAGCCGCCCAAGCTTTCCCAAGCAGGTGCTTTAGACCACTGAGCCATCCCGCTGGCCCCTAAGGAGGCATTTTAGTCTGCCGAGCTGTCAGGCTGGCCCTTAAACAGATCATTTCTGACACCAGATATTTTCCCCCCCACCCACCATGCAAGCAGTTCTAAGTAATTAAACACCAGCTAGATGTCCATTAATTCACTTCTGACACCATCTACCTGGATATCATGTCAGAGCCCACATGTTGAGGTCTACATTTCTAACACTGACACCTACTCACTTTAAGTATCACTCACAAGCTTTAGTCTATTATCTTATATTTCTGGAATTATAAATTAAGATTGCTACCACACCCATCTTAGATTTAGTTAATTCACTCAGACAATTCAAAAAACTCAGAAAAGCACTTAGTTGTATATAGCAGTTACAGGGGCGAGGGAGATAGCTCCATGGCACAAGTGCCTGCCTGGCAAGGGCAAGGGTAAGATCATGAGTTCGAGTCCTGGTCCCGCAAAAAAAATAAAAATAAGTATCAGTTACAGATGAAAGTTGGATATAGAGTGAGGCATATTGGAAGGGGTAATGAGGCTTCAGGCTCACCACCTTCCAGAAATATCCACATCTCTTTTTGGAGACTGTTGTGTCACTATGATTGTAATATGGACAACCATGTAGAAATATGAGTAGATAAAATGGTTGTCATCAAGCTAATGAACTTATTTATTTGCAGAACTGGGGATTGAACGTAGGACCTTGTACTTGCCAAATAGGCACTTGTACCCTTGAGCTATCTCCCCAGCTCAAGCTAATGGACTTGTTGAAGAAACTATTCAGGGGTTTTTTGTCTTTCCTATGCACCATTTCTTCTTGGGTGTGAGATGGGACTTATTCTGAAAATGGTGGTCTTACAACTTAGGACTATCAGACAAGGGGAGATCAGAAAATTAATTGCATCAGTTCCAGTGATAGAAAACTCGGAAATTAAATCATGACCTACCCTAGGGTAGAGAAATTCTGATATCTATGGTCTGCCTTGAGGGAGTTATAAGCCAAGAACTATGAACAGAAACCAATATACATGTTAGTATTGAGTGTGGTGTTTATCACCATACAAGGCTGAGGCAAGAGAATTACAAGTTCCAAGACCAGCCTCAACAACTTAAAAGGCTCTGTTTAAAAATAAAAACCCTATAGAAAGGAAGTGCTACTAAAGACATAGCTCAGTAGTAGAACATTTGCTAGCATGCATTTCAATGCTCATAAATTTTACCTAGATTTTTAAATTTTTAAAGTGCAAATAGGAATGTCTATTCAGTGTTGTTCTTGCTAAGAGAAAATGAAACTGTAGAAGAAAAAAATAGGGTCAACAAGGTAATTTAGCAGTTTAAAGCACCTGCCTAGGCAAGTACAAGGACCGTGGTTTGATCCCCCACCATATGCTGCGTCAGCCCTGCCCTAGGGTGGGCTGAGGCAGCCGCAGAAAAGAAAGGAAATGCACCATAATTTTTTAGTGTTTTGCCTGTGGTTAGTAGAATTCTGAATAACGTATTTTCCAAATTTTTCAAATCTTCTACAGTCTGGGGACTGAAACATCATATTGAGAAGTTCAATAACCTGAAAGAGTGTTTACCTTTCATATTGTTTACCAAATATGTTGATGGTTCTTCATAACAAAAAAGCAGTGTTACAATGTTAAGGAGAAACCAAGCATGGTGGCACACCTATAATCTCAGCACTGAGGAGGCTGAGACAGGGGATCATTGTGAGTTCAAGACCAGCTTGGGATAGCCTAAACTGTATAGTAAGACCATATCTCAAAAAAGACAAAAAAAAAAAAAAAAAAAGTTTGGGTAGGCATAGTGCTATAATCTTAGCACTCAAAAGCCTGAGACAGGGGGCTGGGGAGATAGCTCCGTGGCACAAGTGCCTGCCTGGCAAGTGTAAGATCGTGAGTTTGAACCCTGGTCCCACAAAAAAAAAAAAAAAAAAAAAAAAAGCCTGAGACAGAAAGATCACCACACAAGTTTAACACCATCCTGGGCTACATGAGACTCTCTTCCAAAAAAGTTGAAAGGAAACTTTGCCATTTCTGTTTCTGCCAAATTAATTTGAGAAAACAGATGAGATTGCTCATTTAGGTTCTACTATGCTTTGTTTTTGGACACCCTCAGGAGACCACAGTTTTACACTGTTGTAAATTTTCAGTATGAAAAAACATAGGGGGGCCCAACGGGATGGCTCAGTGGTCTAAAGCGCCTGCTTGGGAAAGCTTGGGCGACTTCAGGGACCACGGTTCAATCCCTGGCACCACATGCTCCCAGCCCTGCCCTCGGGGTGGGCTGAGCCGGCCATAAAAATGAGTGAATAAACAAACAAAGGT
>PVJA010011446.1:0-11729 GCA_004027025.1 Myocastor coypus
AAACAGGGCAGCAGAGCAGCAGCACCAGCTCGAGCTCCAGTCTGTCTCTCTGTCTCTCTTTATATTACATTCAGGCTCTCCACCTTAGCTCCCGCCCTAGGCTACATCCATAATCCCAGAAGTACTTCCACCCATAATCCCATCAGTACTAAAACCCACAATCCCAGGGATCATGGATCAAGTCTCAAACTCTAGAAGTTCCCGCCCAATGACTCCATGAGGCTTTGGGGGGACAACTAGACATAAACCATAACAGTCCTGAAAGAAAACAACTTTCAATCCAGATTCATGTATCCTGCAAAAACATTTAACAAATTTAATGGAGAGATTTCATACTACCATGACAAAGAATAACTGAAGAAACTAAAGACAACTGAACAAACCTTAAGAGTACTGAGAGAAATGTTAGATGAGACAAAGCCAACCACAACTCTAAAAACAGTGGAAGGGAGCAACCAAGTAAAGCAAATATATTTTTACAAATTATTTTATTTTTCATCAGCCTCATTCCCATTTTGCTTAAGTGTCAACAGAACTGCTCAAGATCTCTTGGTGGTGGCTCCTACCCACTCATTGACCTGTGAAGTGTGGGCTGCAGACCAATATTCTGTGGCCAGCTGAGCACTCCATTCTTCAGCAGGGAATTGCTGAATGGGCATAGAGGGCATCTTCATGCCTTTGGGCCAGTCTGTGATCTCAGGCTGAGCAGCAAGGAATTCTGGAGTTGGTGCAGTCCATTAATACTGAAGTTCCTCCTTAATTACAGCCTTTTCAGCAGCAACCTTCTCTCCCCTTTCAACCTCTTCAGGATCCTGGTAGAAGTAGAGATCAGGTATGATTTCCCATGGATGTTCACGGAAAATGGTGCCACGCATGTGCAGCACTTCTCAGGCCAGCATCCAACACAACAAACCCATAGAGTGCAGAGGAGAATTATTTTTTCCCAGGATGGCAATGCCCATAGAGTACAAAGGAGAATCTATGTGGCACAGAGCAATTATTGGCAGACTGACCTAAGATGCCTCCATGAGGGGCTGGTGGTCAGCCCTGGGGTCAGTAACCACCAACAGACATGGTTCTCAGAGGCTGCCTGGATCTGGTTAGTGAAGGTTCCAGAAGTAAAGAGGCCACTAATAGGAGTTGCTCCAGCAGCAGCAGTAAACTTCAGCGCAGCCCACTAGCCCGTGTTTCCAGAGGACATGACGCTGATGTCAGCAGTATTTTCAATGACCACTACAGCTCGAGCTGCCAGGAAGAGCTTCTCCCAAGTCCCCTTCAGATGTATGATGTGGTTTTCACCACATTTCCTTTTGTAGATATAGTGTTCCATCTGGAAATCCAGGTTGGTGCCATCTAAGTGGGTTCCTGCAGCTAGGAACTTGACGACATCCTCCTTCATTTGCAGGACATCAAAGGCTCTGGACATTGTGAAGTTTTCCTTTAAGCTATGATGGGAGTCAAGAACCATTCTCTCTAAATGCAATGTGGACCCCTGCCTGGGAAGTTTGGAAAGGTTAAAGCAAACCATTAAGCAAAGTGGAAAAGTAGAGATCCTACACTAGAAAACAACGTCATAAAGATACATCAATCCAGATCACTTATCATCAACAACATAAGTGGCCCCAGTTCACGAATCAAAACAAGCAGACTGACAAATTGAATGGAGAAACAAAATCCAACAATATTAAACATACAAGAAACAGGTTTCACTCAAAAAGAAATTAATAGACTGGTTGACAAAAGATATTAAGCAATATTACATGTGACAGGAACCCAGAAAAAAGGCGGGGGTAGCTACCCTCATGGATGACAATGTTAATTTCATAGTACATTTGAATAAAAGAGACAAAGTTCATTACATACTTCTTAGAGGAAAACTGCAAGAAGAAAAGATAATAGTTATAAGTTTATATGCTGCACCCAATGCTGAAGCACCCAGTAATATAATACAAACTTTAACAGACGTGAAATATCTAATGAGTAATAACAGAAATATATTGGAGGACTGTAACACCACACTGACACAGAGAGATGGATCAACCATGCAAAAATAAAGCAAAGAAATAACAGAACTAAAATGAACTTATGAATAAATAGACTTGATAGACATTTACAGAGTGTTTCATCCAACAGTGTCAGCATATACATTTGTCTCAGCTGCACACAGAAGGTTGTCAAAATTAGATCACGTGCAGCACATAGAACAAGCTTAAGTAAATGCAAAGGAATCAAAATTATCCAATGCATATTATCTCACCATAGTTCAATGAACTTGGAATTATTGACAAAAGAAATAGCAAGACAACAAAGATACATGGAAACTAAATAATAATGTGAATATTAATGAGTAATGGACTAAATTAGGGAAAGAATGAAACAATATTCCCAATCAAATGAAAATGCACATACAAATTAACAGAACCTGTGGAGTGCAATGAAAGCTGTCTTAAGAGGGAAACTTACACTGATAAATTCTCACATCAAAATACAGAATGGTTTAATTTGAAATTTATTAATGGTGACTGATGTGGAGTATTTGTTCATGTATTTGTAGGCTCATTGAATTTCTTTCTCTGAGAATTGTGTGTTCAGCTTAGATGTCCATTTCTGGATTGAGTCTTTGGATTTTGAAACCCTAACACTTTTTAGTTCTTTATAAGTTCTAGATAGACCTTTGTATGAATACACATTAATTAAAACTTTTTCGAAATATGTGGGTTGGCTTTTCACTCTGTTGGCAATTTCTTTTGACATGCAAAAATTTCTTAGCTGGAAGTGGTCTTTAAAGTGTTAAATGAGCATTTGGATTTTTGTCCATGAACTCTTTGTTACCCCAATGTCTTCAAGATTTTCTCACATTTTTCCCTTCCAGAAGATTTAATGTTTCTCTTTGAATATTTAGATCTTTAATCCATTTTGATTTAGTTTAGTGCACAGTGATAGACCTGGGTCAAGTTTTAGTTTTCGGCATGTTTTTCCACCATCATTTGTTGAAGAGACTATCTTTCTTCCAGTAAATATGTTCGGCCCCTTTGTTGAAGATAAGGTGGCTGAGTGTGTTTGTTTTTGCTTCTGCATCTTCTGATATATTCCATTGATCAAGAGGTATATTTTTTGCCAGTACCATGCTGATTTTATCACTCTAGCTTTGTAGTATAACTTTAGGTCAAGAAATGTAATCTCTGTTGCCAAGGATTATTTTGAAATTCTAGGTCTTTTTTTTTTTTTGGTTCGAAATTAATTTTAAGAATGATTTCTCCAGGTCATGCTAATGTTATTTTGATAGGAATTGTATAACAGTTTACAGAGTATGATCATCTTCACAAGAGTATGAGACGAGGAAAATGCTATAGGACTGACAGGCTGTAATTTTGTATATGAATTTCTGCGTTAAAATGTATAACTGCTTTTATTACATTCTATGGAGATTTATTAGAATATCAATGATTGATAGAAAATATTAATTCCAAGTTAAGCCTTGGATGTTTGATATTCAGAAAGACAGTGATGTTGAGCACAAGTAGCTATGTTATAGAGTAATAGTATCACTAAGCTTTTCTTCTGTGGGGTTAAGAATATAAGTATACAGAGTAAAAGTTGAAGAAAAAGAAGGTCTACAAGGATAGTCCATATTTTGGCCCCAGCCCTTCAAGGTCAGTGAGAAGTCAGGACATAAGAGATCCTGTGCTGTGACATCCCTTTTTTATTTTTTGGAACTGGGGATTGAATTCAGGACCTTAAGCTTGCTAGACAAGCACTTATTCTACTGAGCTCTCCCTGGCCCTATAACATCCAATAACTCAGTGGTTTCCCAAATTTCTTATCAAGGAGATTATGGAGCTACAGAGGAAAGGAATTGAAGACATATAGTGTACCTAAGGAGTGTCACCTAGAGATAAAACATTCTCTCAGGCTTTCACAGAGACCAAACTTTTCAAGCGATGATCACAATTCATCCAGATGGCTCACACTGACAATGGTTCTATAAAGCACTGTACATTGTGTCAAAGTAAATCTTGAGGGCATATGACTGACCTTGGGAGATACAAATGTTTTATGTTTTGTTATGCAGGTCTTGATTCAACTTGCCCTTAACTATCCAGCAGAAAAGTTTAACCATGAGGCATAATACATAAAGTTAGATTAGTATGCTGAGATGTAAAAGACTTAAATAAATAGCTTCCAACATTGCCAGTTTTTCAAATTACCATGGCGATTATGGAACATTGAATCATGTACATAGCTACTTTCTCTTAGTTCTTGAGAAGAAATTTTTGTACCAATAATTATGACAAAAATTATAGCATCTACCCCCTGTACTCTGTATAACTACTATGAGGACAACAATATGCATTGTACCAATTATTGGGAATATCGTGTTTTGATATTCTCACATTGCTATTTCTTATTAAAAGGAATAAAAAAAGAAAACAAAATGAGCACAAATAAAAAATTTTACACTTCAACTTAAGCTTTTATGAAAAGAAGAGCAAGTCAAATCCAAAGCTAAAAAAGACACACAATTATAAAGTCAGGGCAGAAATAAATGAATTAGAAATGAACAAAAGCATTAGAAAGAAATAATTACTCAAAGTTTTGGTTCTTTGAAAGAATAAATAAAATTGATGAACTCATTAAAACAGCAAATAAAAAATTCAAATTCTTGCAATGAGGTACTAAAATAATGAAATCATTACAGACCCTATAGAAATTCACAAGATTATCAATATTTATTTCTAAAAAAAATTACCCTAACAGAATGGAAAATTCACAAGAAATGGACAGATTTGTAGATGCATATAAGCTGGCAAGCTAAAGCAAGAAGATATAAAGCTCAGAATAACCCAATATCAGCCAAGGAAATTGAAAATATACAAAACTTGCCATCAAAGAAAAGCGCATGTCCTGATGGGCTCACAGCTGAATTCTACACGAAATTGAAGTAGGAACTAAGGCCAAATTTTCTCAAATTATTCAGCGAAGTTGAAAGGGAAGCAATTCCCACAAACTTATTCAGATGGTCAAGTATTACTCTGATACCAATACCACAGAAGGATCCAACTGAAAAAGAGAACTATAGGCCAATTTCTCTAATGAGCATTGATGCAAAAATACTCAATAAAATGTGGGAAAACAGAATTCAACAAATCATCAAAATTATACATCACAATTAAGTGGGATTCACTATAGGAATGCCAGGATGGTTTAATATATGTAAAACTATAAATGTAATATATAGTATCAACTGAGCCAAAGACAAAGATCACATAATCATCCCATAGATTCAGAATACCATTTTGACAAAGTCCAACATTTGTTCATGATAACAAAGAATATTACAGAAATTTGAATATTACAGAAATTTCATCTCAGTCTGATAAAAGCCATCTAAAACAAGCCAACACCCAACACTCAACTTTATGGACAAAAATTACAACCTTTCACTTGAAAATCAGGATCAAGAAAATCATGCCCACTGTCACCACTATTATCCAATATAGTTCTAGAAATATTAGCCAGAGCATCTAGAGAAGATAAAAAAATACACAATGGATAATGATGGGAAAGGAACAAATGCAATTATCAGTATTTGTAGATGACATGATACTATGCATAGAAGACACAAAGCCTCCACTAAAAGACTTGTATGCTTAATAACCAAACCGAGTAGAATAGAAAGATACGATGTTAACATTGCATCGAAAATTAAAAGCATTTCTATACACAAACAATGAATGCACTGAGAAATTATGGAAACCACACTTTTCACAAAGCATCCACAAAGACTGAATAGTTAGTAATTAATTTCACAAAGGAAGTAAATGATTTTACAATGAAAATTATAGTACTCTGAAACAAGACTTTAGAGAAGTTTTCACTAGATAGAAAGTTATTGTATGCTCCTCTGTAAGAAGTACCAACACTGTAAATGAGGCCATGTTCCCAAAATTTGTATATAGATTCAACACAATCCCAGTTAAAATACTATTAGTGTATGCCACAGAACTAGAAAACAATATTCCTAAAATTCTTCTGAAACAGTAAGATATCTATAATAGCAAAAGCTATCCTAGACAATAGAGAAAAGACATCAAAATCTCTTACTTGAAATTATATAAAAAGGCCAAAAGGATAACTCAGCAGACTGAAGCACCTACCTAGGCAAGATTAAGCAAATGCAGAGACTGTGGAGAGAAAGTAGCAGTATATCTACATATCTACCCAAACTCATATATATATATATATATATATATATATATATGCACATATATATGCATATATATATATATGTATATATATATATGCACATATATATGCATATATATATGTATATATATATAGAGAGAGATATATAATTGAAAGTTTCTAATGCTAAGAGAAAATATCATGCCATGCCTTATAAGTAGATTATAAGTCAGAGATACAGTATGAAACAGAAAACAAAAAATATAACTAAATAATATTCAGACAATTAACTAAATATTAATTTAAAATAAATTAAGTATTTCAAAACAATATTCCAGAATTCAAATCAAATCATGAGTCCAGCAAAGAGGCCAGAATGTTGTATATCATATATACCAATCTTTAATCAATTCAGAGTACTCGCATAGTTTTCAAATATATTAGTATGTACAAACACATCAACTAAGAAAAAGTTTCAATGGCAGTAAAGAATTATTAAGAATAAAACATAAATACTGGAATGGTAAATATATGACCAAAAATTTGAGCAGTTTGGGGGTAGTATATCGCACAAAGTTCTAGTATGTTGTGGACACAGACCATGTCCATGACACTTACTGGCAGGCAGGTGTCTCTTGTGGGACAGAGCTACTCCTATTTCCTTGATATTCTCCTGTGAGAACCAGACAGAATCATTACCCATAGGGTAAAGGAAAAGTCCATTTGTAGAATCTGCTGATGGATATATTCTGATGCTGTATACAAAAAAAAAAATAGTTGAAAGACTGTTTTGTATACCTCTTTTTCTCCTGTATTTAATTGTGTGCCTTATTTGGTGAGTTCTTTACATTCTCCTTAATGGCATTATAGGTCATTCTGATCCCTCTCTAGAATATTTTTTAGTAAATTGTGTAGGGTTGGCTTTTTCATCATGAAATTCTTTAGTTGGTCTTTGTGCTGAAAGTACTTCATTTCTCCATTGAACTTGAGTTTTGCAGGGCATACAGCACTGAGCTGGAATATGTTTTCTTCCAAGACTGGAAGTACTGTGCCCCAAGCTCTTATGAATTGGTGATTGGTAAAGAGAAATCTACAGTTTTTCTGATGGGTTTTCCTTTAAATGTGATCTGTTTCTTTTCTCTAGAGTCTTTTAGTATACTGTTCCTATGCTGAATTTCTGGGACCTTGATTATAATTATAATTATAATAATATGTCTGGGTGTGGTTTCAATTGAGTTGATGTTATTTGGAGTTCCATATGCTTCAGTTATGAATTTCAAATTATTTGCCCATATTTGGAAAGTTCTCTGCTATTACTTCTGCCCATTTTCTTTTTATATCATTTGTACAGATTTCTTCTTTCTCACTGATGTCTATTGGTCTTATGTTTTTCAACTTTGCATCATCTTGGAGATGTTGAATTACTTTTCCTTGCATTCTAGCTGTCTTTAAGAGATCTTTTCTTATCTTTTGACTAGCTCTTATGGTGTCTTTAAGGTTCGAATGTCTGTTTTCACTTTCAGTGAAATGGTTTTGCCAGCCTATGATTGAGGTCTTAAGTTTCTGTATAGCACTTTGAATCTGATTCATACATTCTATTACTTTCCTATATTGCTCATTCAAGGATTCCATCATTTTTCTATTCTCCTTTATTGTTTTATCAGTGTCTTCTTTAGAAGCACTTAGGACTTCTTTTATTATAGGCACTATTTCTCTTTTTACTTCAGAAATTATTTCTGATTTGATTTCCTCTATGCCTTTCTGCAGTTGTTTCTTTACTTTGGATGCTATAATTTCAGAGATTTTAGGTGTGTGGTTTCCAATTTCTTCTATGCTATTGTCTCCTGTATTTATTCTAGATGGTCTTGGGGCCTGAGAGCACATTTTGCTCCTTCTCTTTGTCACTTTGTATAGCCCTGCCTTCTGACATTTGGTGTAGAGCTGTGGCAGATTTCTTACCTTAGCACCAGATCTGGGTCTACCAAATTCAAACTCACCCAGGTAGGTGTGGCTTGGGTCTGGCTGCTGTGCTTCACTTCTTCATGATGCACCATTTGGAGGTGATCCTGCTATGCCACTCTGGCAAAATGTTTAGCTCCCGAATCAGTTGGATGGATCTTTTTTTTTTTTTTTTTAACTAGGGATTGAACTCAGGTCTTTGCACTTGCCAGGAAAGTGCTTATTCTCCTGAGCTATCTCCCCAGACCCCGAATGGATGGGTCTTATCTCTAGTCTCTCTCCAGGGAGTTCTGTGGCAGTTTTCCACACTGTACCTCTCTGATGTATGAAATTCTGCTCACATTCCGGGCTTTGTTGCTGGGTCGAATGAATTTCCAGTGGGCCTAGGGTGATATCACTCATGCACTGGGTCTTGTTGTTGGGTTGAATGAGTTTTGACAGGCCCAGGGTAGCCTACTGCACACACCAGGCCTGGTCGCTAGGTAATGAGTTTCTTGTGAGCCCAGGGTTATGTCACTCATGCATCGAGCCTGGTTCCTGGGTTAAATGAGTTTCCAGCTGGCCATGAGTGGACTCACTCACATGTTGAGCCTTATTGCTGTGTCACATGAGTTACTGACAGGCCCCTGGTAGTTTATCTCACACACTGGGCCTGGTTGCTTGGTTGAATGAGTTTCTGGAGGGCCCACGATGGTCTCACTCACACGCTGGGCCTCATTGCTTGGTGAAATCCTGAGTTATTATTAGGAGCCTCAAAAATGTCAAAACATGGAAGCAAAAGGCAATCTAGGGGCTGGGGAAATAGCTCCGTGGTGCAAGTGCTTGTGTGGCAAGTGCAAGATCATGAGTTTGAGCCTCAGTCCCACAAAAAAAAAAAAAAAAAAAAAAAAAAAAAAAAAAAAAAAAGCAATCTAAATTGTCCAATTTTTCCAGTTGAGGAGGTAGAGACATACAAGAACTTGGAAATCACACACCTGAAATTTCCAAAATGATAGCAGCTGTAATAAACAAACAAACAAGGTCATAAGGCTATATATAAAACTAGATCAGAAATACTCTCACAATTCAAAAAAGAAACAATAACAATTACAAAAGAATTGCTCACCACAGTCAAAGAAGGCATACATTTAAAAAAAAATAGAGGAAATAACCATAGTGCTCTGTAGGCCGTGTTCAAGGGCCTAGGTTTAATCTTTCCCAGCAAAAGACATGCTGCCCACCACCCCCGGGATGCTCTGAGATGGTGATTGAGACTGAGCATGTCTGATTTGCACAGTAAGACACTGTAGATCCTGTACTAAATACAAAATAAAAGCAAGAGAGAGAATAGAAGAATGATGGAAACACTAAATGAACAATACAAGAAAGAATTAGAATGCACAAAAGAGATTCTAACATCTTGAGAAGGAAGAAATCATTTGAAAGCTCAGAAAGCCACATGAATGAAACTGATGATAGACTTTAGTCTATCTTTAGACCTCGAAGACAGTGGTGCAGCTATAAGACATGAAAGGAAAGGCCTCTTAAAGCTAAAAAGAACAAGGAAATCATAAGTTAGCATCTACAAGACAATTGAAAGAAAAATAATATAAGAATAATAGTTGTCAATGAAGCATCAGGAGACAGCAGAAGTGACATAAAAAGACTATTTGCAGAAGTACTAGCTGAATATTTTTCAAACATGAGAACAGAACCTGACATACAGTTAAAGAATGCATTCAGAATTCCAAACAGCCATAATCTACACATAGACATATAATAATCAAGATGTTAGAAATTCAGCAAAAGAATAGAATATTAAAATTTTCCAGAGACATAAAACACATTACGTACAATGAAAAACCCGTAAAATTAATAGTAGATCTCTTCACATAAATCATCAGATCAAGAAGAGCTCGGAGTGAAGTATTTCATGTTCTGAAAGAAAATAACATTTTCAAACCCAGACTCATGTACACTGTTGAGCCATCTAACAAATTCAGTGGTGAGATAAGATCCTTGCATGACAAAGAACATCAGCCACGACGAGATGTTCTCCGACATTTACAAGATCCGGGAGATCACGGATGGGCTGCGCGTGGAGGTGGAGGGCAAGATGGTCAGTAGAACAGAGGGTAACATTGACGACTCGCTCATTGGTGGCGTTGCCTCCGCTGAAGGTCCAGAGGGTGAAGGCATCGAAAGCACAGTAGTCACTGGTGTAGATATTGTAATGAACCATCACTTGCAGGAAACCAGCTTCACAAAAGAGGCCTACAAGAAGTACATCAAAGATTATATGAAATCAATCAAAAGCAAACATGAAGAACAAAGACCAGAAAGAGTAAAACCGTTTATGACGGGGGCAGTAGAGCAAATCAAGCACATCCTTGCTAATTTCAAAAACTATCAGCTCTTTATTGGTGCAAACATGAATCCAAATGGCATGGTTACTCTCCTGGACTATTGTGAGGATGGTGTGACCCCATTTATGATTTTCTTTAGGGATGGTTTAGAAATGGAAAAATGTTAACGGATTCGATGGTAACCTTGGCTCTATCACTTGTCATAACTGGCTGTTGCTTGTCATCTACACAACACCAGGATTTTAGACAAATGGGACTGATGTCATCTTGAACACTTTGTTTATTTTGATTGTGATTTAGTTGGAGTGAAGGCATTGTTTTTAGGGAAAAAAAACACATCATGTAGGTTGTCTAAAAATAAAGTGCATTTAAACTCACTCGAGAGAGTGCCTCTTGGTTTAATACATATCTAAATTAAGTCCGTTGTAGTATTCATGGAGAAAATAGAGCCTGCTCAGAGACCACTGTTAAAAAGCATAAGACTGTCTTCAAATAACTACTGCAGTGGAACTACTTCTGAGACTGGAATATAAGACAAGAATCAAAGTTTTAATTCTGAGTTGCAGAGAAGAAAAGAGCCTATTTTTATAGCAGTGCCAACATTTGAAATGGAGCCTTACATATCTCATCACCTAGAGTGGAAGTAGTTAACCCTGGAAGAGATTACCAAAAGAATAAAAAGACTTAACTCAGTTGGAGGCAAAAAAAAAAGAAAGAAAGAAAAAGCAAAAGAAAGAAAGAAATAACTTGAAACAGGTATTTTCCATCAATTCTTGATATTCTAAACTTTAAAACCCCTATAGAATGTAAAAAAGGAACAACTCCACATTGTTACACAGAGATTTAGGAACTTAACCATGTACAAAATTGTAACAATGCACTTCTATGGCCTTTCTTCCTTGTGACATAGGTCTTGGTTTAGCTCAGTCTTAACCATCCAGCAGAAAATCTAACCACAATGTATAAAAATGAATGCCATATGTATGATGAATTTTAACTAACATAAAAATTCAATTGAGCAGTGCTGGGCGTGGTGGCACACTCCTGTAATCCCAGAACTTGGGAGGCTGAGGCAGGAGAATTGGTGTGAGTTCGAGATCAGCCTGGGCTACAAAAGTGAGCTCAAAGCCAGCCTGAACTGCATAATGAGACCCTGTCTCAAAAAGACAAAAAAAAAAATACAATTGAGCAACAATATAATTATAATGGGAGACTTTAACACACAACTATCACGAAGAG
>PVJA010011446.1:11829-46690 GCA_004027025.1 Myocastor coypus
GAATAAATTAATGCAATGGAGTAAAAGAAAACACTGCAAAGAATAAATGAATCAAAGAGCTGGGTTTAAAAAAAAAAGAATAAGTAAAATTGACAAAAGTTAGTCAATCTAATCAAAAGAAGGAAAAGCAAGAATACCAATTTATGCAATGAGAAATGAAAAGGGTGAAATCACTACAGACCTTAGAGAAACTCAGAAGAGCAATTTCAGTGAAATTGAAAGGGAAGCAATTTTACCAATCACATTTCTTGATGCAAGTATTGCATTTATTCCAAAACCACACAGAAATCCAATTAAAAAAGAGAACTCCAAGTGAATCTCTGATGGATACAAATGTAAAACCCCTCAATTAAATGCTAATAAACACAATGTAGCAAATCTTCAAGAAGATTATATATCATAAAAAGGTGGGACTCATCCCAGGAAAACAGGAAAAATTCAAGATATGCAAATACATAAATATAACACATTCCATCAATACAACCAAGAATAAAAAACACATGACGATCTCAGCAGATGTAAAACGAAAGAAAAAGAAAGCATTTGAGGAAGTTGATCACTCATGCATGATAAGTACCCTGTAGAGAATCTGAATCTCAACCTGATAAAAGTCATCTATGTGAAAGCAATGGCCAGCATCATACTAAATGGCAAACACTGAAGTCCTTCACTTTAAAATCACAGGACAAGGATTTCCACTGTCTCTACTCTTATTGAACATAGTTCTGGAAACATTAACCAGAACAGTTAGACAATACAGAGAATTTAAAGGAATGATGAGGAAAGCAGAAGTGAAATTATCACTATTTGTAGATGACATAATATTCTTCAAAAAGAACCCCCAAAACTCCAACAAAGTCGGGTAAATTTAATGTCCAAATTCAATAATGTAGTAGGAGACAAGATCAGCACCCAGAAATAAGTAGAATTTTTACACATTAGCAATGAATACACTGTGACAGAAATTAGGGAAACCATAACTTTCACAACAATATCCAAAAAAAAAAAAAAAATTAAATACTTAGGAATCAATCTCACAAAGACGTAAAAGATTTTATAAAGTGAAAATTGTGGTATTCTGAGAAAAGAGATCAAAGAAGAGTTGAGAAAATGAAAAGCCGTTCTATGTCCCTGGATAGAAAGAACCACAGTGTGAAAACAGACATATTCATAAAATTATTACACAAATTCAATTCAATCTTGATTTAAAAAAAAAAAACATTAATGGAGACCTCCTCCAACCCACCAAATACTCAGCTGATCCAGTACAAGGCCTGCTGCCTGAGAGATCATCTGGCCTGCCACAAGTGTAGCTTATCCAGGACCAGGTCCCTGATACGAGTAAGACCTCTGGCCTGATGCAAGCATAGCCTATCCAGCAGCCAGGCATGCCAGGGGAGTGAGACCTCCATCCCCCAGCCTACAAGCAGCTCAGCCTACCCAGCAGCGAAGACTGAACAACTAACCCGTGGGCATGCAGTCCTGAACCAAAGGTCACTGCTGTACAGAATGATACAGACAAGGAGCAAAATGCAATCTCGGGTCCCAAGCCCACCTGTAACAGATACAGGAGACAATACCATACAAGAAAATGGGGATCATGCAGATGAAATCTCTGAATTGATAACTTCTGAAGTAGACAGAAAAGTGCAGAAACGTATAGAGCAACTCAGATCAGAGATAACATCTGAACTAAAAAAAAGAAATGCATGAATTAATAGACTCTGAAGTGGTAAAAAAAAAAAAAAAAACTTCAGAAACGTATAGAGGAAAGCAGGGCAGAAATAACCTCTGAAGTTAGAAAAGACATCTCTAAATTAATAGCATCTAAAGTAGGGGAACAACCACAGAAAGATAGAGAGGCGAACAGAACAGAAATAATCTCTGAACTAGAGAGAGAGAGGATAACTATAAGGAGAGACCTCAGTACTATTAAAGAAGACATTGATAAAAAAAATTAGAAGCCAGGCGTGGTGGCTCACGCCTGTAATCCCAGCACTCGGGAGGCTGAGGCAGGAGGATCAGTGCGAGTTCGAGACCAGCCTGGGCTGCGAAAGTGAGCTCAAGGCTAGCCTGAACTGCATAGCGAGACCCTGTCTCAAAAAGACAAAAAAAAAAAAAAAAAAAAAAAAAAAAAAAAAAAAAAAAAAAAAAAAAAAAAAAAAAAAAAAAAAAAAAAAAAAAATTAGGGAATAGAAAAATGATGCACTCCCTGATGGAGTAATATAGGAAAGAAATAGATCACGTGAAACAGTTTCAAAGAGATATACAAGAAAATAAAATCTCAATCACAAGCTTGCAACACCGTATGAACAAAAGTCAAGATAGAGATTCAGATCTTGAAGACACAGTCAAAGCTAGTGAAAAGGTAAGAAAGGATCTCTTATAAACAACCAGGATGCAGAAAAAAACAATTCAGCATCTGCAAGATGATGCAAAAATGGACAATGTGAGATTAATAGGAATCAATGAGAAAGAAGGAGTCGACACACATGATAAAAAAAAAAAAAAAGAATATGGGCAAAAGTAATAGAAGAAAACTTCCAAAATTTGAGGAAACAATCGGATATTCAGGTAAATGGAGCATGTAGAAATCCAAATAACATCAATCTGACTAAAAACACACCCAGATATATAATAGTCAAGATCCCAGAAATCCAGGAGAAGAATATTATACTAAAACCTGCTAGAGAAAAGAAACAGATCACATTTAAAGGAAAATGCATCAGAATAATGGCAGATTTCTCTTCACAAAACCTGAAATCAAGAAGAGCATGGAGCAGGGTGCTTCAGGTCTTCCATGAGAAGAAATTTCAGCCCAGACTGATATATCCAGCAAAACTACCCTTCAAGTGTGAATGAGAAGTGAAATACTTCCATGACAAGGAACAACTAAAGAATTTTATGACGTCAAATCCAACTCTACAAAGTATACAAACAAAAATTTTAGAAAGGGAACACAATGACCCAAACTCAACAAGTGAGAACAGAAAGAACACACCAAATAGGGCAACCAATTAAACACAAGAGAAAAAGGGGTGAATAGTAATAAGTAAAACTCATGTTAATCACGAGTCAATACATTTCATTTATAACCATCAATGTAAATGGATTAAATTCTCCAGTTAAAAGAAATAGACTGGTAGAGTGAATAAGTAAGCAAACTGAACCATATGCTGTATAAAAGAAACACACTTAACTCATAAAAAAAACCTCATAGGTTAAAACTTAAAGGATGGAAAACAATACTACGTGCTCAACCACCTCAGAAAAAAGCAGGGGTACCAATCTTGTTTGTAGACACTCTAAATTTCAAAACAAGATTTGTCAAATGGAATAAAGAAGGCTATTATGTACTGGTTTGAGGAAAATTCAAGACGAAGATGTAACACTCATAAATGTGTATGTGCCCAACACAGGAGCACAAAATTATGTAAGACAACCCTTAATGGACATGAAAAATCTCATATCCAATAACATGATCTTAACAGGAGACCTTACCACCCCTTTATCCCAAAAAGATGGGTCAAGCAGACAAAAAAAAAAATTAGCAGAGAAGTAGCAAACCTGAACGGGAACATGGAACAATTGGAATTAGTGGACATACACAGAGTGTTCCAATCAACCACTTCAGAATACACATTATTTTCAGCTGCACATGGAGCATTACGTAAAATAGACCATATGATAGTCCATAGATACTGCTTAAGTATATGCAAGAAAACAGAAATTATTCCATACATACTATCTGACCACAGTGCAATGAAATTGGAAATAAATGACAAAAGAAACCACAAGAACCCCAGAAACACATGGAAATTAAACAACACCTTTCTCAGCAACCAGTAGGTTACAGATGGAAATTAAACAAGAAATTAAAGAATATCTACAATTTCAGCACTTGGGAGGCTGAGGCAGGAGGATTGGTGCGAGTTCGAGACCAGCCTGGGCTACAAAAGTGAGCTCAGGACCAGCCTCAACTGCATAGCAAGACCCTGTCTCAAAAAGACAAAAAAAAAAAAAAAAAAAAAAAAAAAAAAAAAAAAAAAAAAAAAAAAAAAAAAAAAAAAGAATATCTACAATTTAATGAAAGTTCAAGCACAACTTCCTGGAATTTATGGGATACAATGAAAGCAGTTCTTAGAGGGAAATTTATAGCCCTTAAATCACATATTTAGAAGACAGAACAGGAAAAATAAATACTTTTATTCAACACCTAAACCGACTATAAATGGAAGAGCAAAGGAAATCAAAAGCCCAAAGACTGGAGGAAATTACAAAGATTGGAGCACAAGACAATTCAATTGAGACAAAGAAAACAATACAAACAATTAATGCATTCAAAAGCTGGTTCTTTAAAAGATTAAATAAAACTGGTAATCCCCTAGCTAACTTCATCAAACAGAGGAAAGAAAGGACTCAAATTCAACCAATAAGGAATGAAAGGGTGAAATTATTACAGATCCAGCAGAGATTCAGTGGATCATAAATAGCTACTTTGAGAATCTTTACTTTCACAGAACTGAAAAAACAAGAAGGAACAGAAACATTCCTAGAAAAGTATAAATTATCAAAACTGAATCAAGAAGATATAAGACTCTCATCAACCCAATAGCAGCCAATGAAATACAAAATATAATAAACAGCCTACCGACAAAGAAAATCGAGGCCATGATGGATTCACCACTGAATCCTACAAGAAATTTGTAGAAGATATAACCCCAACACTCCTCAAACTTTTCAATGAAATTGAAAAGGAAGAATTCTTCCCAAAATGATTCCTAGAAGCAAGTATTGCACTGATACCAAAACCGGAAAGAGATGCAACTAAAAAAACAAAATTACAGGCCAATTTCTCTCAGGAACTTAGATGCAAAAATTCTCAATAAAATCCTTGCCACAAGAATACAACAAATCGTCAAAAAGATAATACACCATGACCAGGAAGGATTCATCCCAGGGATGCAAGGATGGTTCAATATATGCAAATCTATAAATGTAATACACTATATCAATAGAGTCAAAGCCAAAAATTACATGATTGTCTCTATTGATGCAGCAAAGACTTTTGACAAAGCCCAGCACTCATTCATATTCAAAGTCCTGCAGAAACTTGCAATAGAGGGCCTCTATCTCAAGCTGATAAAAGCCATCTACAACAATCCAGCAGTTATCACCATTCTAAAGGGGGAAAATTGAAGCCTTTTACATTGAAATCTGGTACAAGACAAGGATGCTCTCTATCACCACTCCTATTCAATATAGTTCTGGAATCATTAGCTGCAGCCATTAAACAAAAGAGAGAAATAAAAGGAATAAAAATAAGTAAAGAAGAAGATATATTATCTTTATTTGCAGATGACATGATAATTTATTTGGAAGACCCCAAAAACTCCACCAACAAGCTTCTAGAATTAATACACAAATTGAGTAGTATAGCAGGGTACAAAGTCAACATACAAAAGTCAATGACATTGCTCTATACAGATAACAAACACACTGAGAGAGAAATTAGAAAAACAATAACTTTTACAATACCACTGAAGAAAATGAAATACTTAGGAATTAACCTATATAAGAAGTAAAAGAGCTTTTCAATGAAAACTACAGTACTCTGAAAAAGGAGATCTTAGAGGATTTGAGAAAATGGAAAGATATTCCCTGCTCCTGGATAGGAAGAACCAACATTATGAAGATGACCATACTCCCTAAAGTGTTATACAGATTTTATTCAATTCCTATCAAAATGCCATCAACATACCTCACAGAACTGAAGAAGTCCTTCCTAAAATGTATTTGGCACCAAAAAAGATCCGAATTGGAAAGACAGTCCTGGGCAACAAAGGTAAGATAGGAGGCATTACAATTCCTAACCTAAAATTATACTACAAAGCTACAGTGATAAAATCATCATGGTGTTGGCAAATAAATAGACGTGACGATCAATGGAATATATTAGAAGATGCAGAAGTAAATACTAACACATTCAGCCACCCTATTTTATACAAAGGGGCCAAACATGTTTACTGCACAAAAGATAGCCTCTTCAACAAATTGTACTCGAAAAATTGGGCTCTCCACATTTCAAAAACTAAGACTAGACCCATGTCTATCACCATGCAATAAACTAAAATCAAAATGGATTAAAGATCTAAATATTAAAAGAGAAACCCTAAACCTACTAGAGGAGGTTGGAGGAAATCTTGAAGACATGAGGGTAGGCAAAGATTTCATGGACAAGAATCAATATGCACGTTTAACAATTGAAAGAATCAATCAACAAATGGGACCTCCTCAGGTCAAGAAGCTTTTTCATGTCAAAAGAAATTACCAACAGAGTGAAAAGACAACCCACAAATTTTGAAAAATCTTAACTAATAAGAACTCAGGCAAAGTTCTTCTATCTAGAATTTGTAGAGATCTAAAAAGCATTAGGGTCCCAAAATTGAAAGATCCAATTCACAAATGAGCCTCTGAGGTGAACACATACTTCTCAGAGAAAGAAATTCAAAGAGCTTATAAATCCATGAAGAAATGCTCCACATCGCTAGCTATTCATGAAATGCAAATTAAAAGAATACTTAGATACCATCTCACCCCAGAAAGAATGGCTATCATAACTCACCCCAGAAAGAATGGCTATCATAAGGAAATCAGCCAACAGCAAATGTTGGAGAGGCTGTGGAGAAAAAGGAACCCTTTTCCACTGCTGGTGGGAATGCAAACTGGTGCAACCACTATGGAAAGCAGTGTGGAATTTATTTCCTTGAAAGACTTGTAGTAATTTGCTGCATGCTTTTCTTGACTTGATGGTTTTTGAAGAGAAATCTGCCATTCTGATGGGTTTGCCTCTAAACATGATAATTTCTTTTCTTTGGTTGCTTTTCATGTGCTGTTCCTGTCGTGAATTTCTGGGATATTGATTACATATATGCGGGTGTGGTTTTCATTGGGTTGTTATCATTTGCAGTTCTATATGCTTCAGTTAACTGAATGTCAGATTGTTTCCCCATATTTAAGAAGGTTCCTAGTTTTCCTTCTACCAATATCCTTTTTATATCATTTGTACTGATGTCTTCTTTTTCACTGATGCCTATTAATCTTATGTTGTTCATCTTTGCATCGTCTTGTAGACATTGAATTATTTTCTCCTGCATCATAGTTGTTTTTAAGAGATCTTTTATTAACTTTTTACTAGCTGTAAAAATATCTTGAAAATCTGAAAATCTACTTTTGCTTTCATTCAAATGGTTTTCCAGCTTGTGACTGAAGGTTTGACTTCCTGTATATCACTTTGAATCTGTTTCATGCTTTCCATTTCCTTCTTATACTACTGATTCAAAGATTCCATCATTTTTCTATTTTCATGTATTTTCTTATCAGAGTATTCTTTAGAAATACTTAGTACTGCTTTCATTATAGTTATCATTTGTTTTCTAACTTTAGAAATTATTTTTGATCTGATTTCCTGTATACCTTTCAACAGTTGTTTCTTTACTTCATGTGGGTCTTCCTACTTGCCTCTCTGCAGGAAGTTTTGTTGCACGGTTCCACACCAGAACTGTCTGATGGAAGAAGTTCCACACATATTCCTGTCTGGTGTGGATTTGGGCTGGAATGAGGATCTGGCGGGTCCCATTCTGTCCCCACTCACACAACAGACCAGGAACTGCCTGGAATAAGGATCTGGTGGCCCAGGACAGTTCCACTCCCACTCTGGTTTTGGGTGCTGGCTAGAATGAGGGTCTAGAGGGCTCTGGTCTTCCCCACTCATACACCAGGCCTGGGAACTGTCTGGAATGCAGATTAACTCTTCTCACTACAGATCTGTCTAAAAGTAGCCAGCAGTACCTATTCCAAAGCAGAATATTAGTGTGATTAAAAGTTTTCTACAACAGAGAGACTAGTCCATCACTTTAAATTAACTCTAGTGCAAAACTTCAGGATGTGGATCAGATGTAAGCAACTATATGCCAGAATGACAAACAGATGGCCAGTGTTTCAATTCTCAAAATTAGCCTTATTTTAAATTTTATTTTATTTTATTTTTTATCTTATTCCATTTTTAATTTATTTTTTAATTTAATATTTTTATTGTTTAAATTTTAAAGAGTAAAAATAGAAAAAAGATAGAAAAAGGTAACAAGCGAGAGTACATATAGTACAAAATTTCAAAACAAGAACAAAAATTTAACAACGGTTGTATTATATTTTTTCATTATCAAATCTGTTTATATTAATAGATACAGGTATGTAAGATTGGTGAAGTAATTAAACATTAACAGTTTCAGTAAATCTTTATTTTTCAACTCTTCCAAATGCATTTTGTATTTAAGTCGCTCTTCTAAAAAGCATTTTATATGGGTTGAGGATACAGAAAGAACACGGTCCTGAGATTGATTCCTGGTAACCCCCAAAATTAATTAATTAATTAATTAATTTATTTATTTATTTATTTATTTATTTTCTTCTTTTGCATTCTTATACTAGGGAAATTATATGATATTTGCATATATAGGTCTGGTTTATTTTACTTATGAGTACATGTTGAAGATACATCCACTTATATGTGAAGTCTTCTAGTTTGTCATTCTTTATAGCTGAGTGATATTCCATTTCATGAAAATACCACATTTTTTTCAAACATTCTTCATATGATGGGCATTTTGGTTGTTTCCAAGATTTGGTTATCACAAATTGTGCTGCTATGAACATAGGTATGGTATAATATGATATGATGTTTTCAGTTATTCTGGGAAAATTCCCAGTATGGCTATAGCTAAATTGAATGGGATTTCCAGTTCTAGTTTTATGAGGGGTCTCTACAGGGCTTTCCATAATGGCTGCACCAGTCTGTATTCCGACCAGCAGTGGAGAAGTGTTCCGATTTCCCCACAGTAAAACTTATCCTTAATCATGATATGTCAATATGGTTGGATTTAGAAAGCCTTTGTACAATAGCAAAACAGTTGAAGCAGTGTTTGTGGAGGTCATTATCATGTAGACCAGTACAATAAACAAGAAACAAAAATCACATGATTATCTCCATAAATGCAGGAATACCTTTAATAAGGCCCAACACCTGCTCATGGTAAAGCGCGCGCGCGCGCACACACACACACACACACACACACACAGAAAGTTATAATAGACTGTCTTTATCTCAATTTGATAAAGAAACATTGCAGATAAAGCAATAGCTGACATCAGACTACGTGGACAAAAAACTGAAATCATTCACTGTAAAATTAAGTACAAAAAAAGGACATACATTATTATTTTTCCTGTTCAATAGAATTCTGAAAATATTAGACAAGAAATTAGAGAAAAGAGAGAAATGAAAGGAAAATGGACAGGAAAGTAAAAAATTTAAATTTTCATTATTCACCAATGACATGATACGCCACTGAAAAGACAAAATTTCCATCAGAAGACATATATTTAATTATAAAATTCATCAATATACCTAGATACAAATTTAAGACAAAAATCAGTAGTACTCCTGTATCCTCACAACAAATTCTTTGAGAGAGACATTAGGGAAAACACATCCTTTAAAATGGCACACAAAAAATGAAATATGTAGGAATCAACCTAACAAAGGGAGTAAAAGATCTGTATATAGAAAATTAAAGTACTTTGACAGAAAGTTGAAGAGGATACAAGAAAATGGAAAGATTTTCTCTTGCTCATGGATTAGAAAAGTAGTATAGTGAATATGGCCATACTCCCCAAATTGCTGCACAGATTTAATGTAATCCTGATCAAAATACTATTAACACACCACACAGACCTAGACATCTCTACTATTTAAAGCAATATGTGTAAACTTTTGACAAATACAGGTATGATCCTATTTATGAAAAAAGTGCTAGTGAAAAATATCTGAATGTATGTAAGCAATGTAAGAAATGTTTTATTTTCCCAGCATATTCATTACATGAAAGAATTCATATAGGAGATTTGTGTGAACAAGGAGAAAACACTTTCATGCTTCAATTATCATGATTTGAGTCAAAGAATTGACATTGGAGATAAAATATCTGAATATGCAACTAAGTAATGTGATGAAACATTGTATGATCTTCAAACCATCAGAAAAAAATGGAAATAATACTGAAAGTAAACGTAAGTATAGATTGTGGGATGCCTACATCTCTATAGGAACTTGCATGAGAACCTCAAATTGCATTGTGTACATGGCTCCTTTCTACATTCTTTTCTAAGAAAGACTTCTGATCATTTGGGTCTTATTCTGCTCAATAAATAACACAGTACAGTGAGAAATCATGAGTAGAATGGATGTACACAAGACTTTGGCCTACATGTGATATTGTACCAAGTCTACAGAATATTCAAGATATAACTCATATTTTAAAAAGCCATTAAAAATTGCTAGTGCATTTGAAAATATGTATGTTTCTTCCATGAAATGTAAATCATTTCTTTAGATGCCTCCAGAGACTGCATAACCAGAGAAGGTATCCTAAAGTGTAAAACAATGTTTTCATCAGGTGCCCACATTTAAAGATTATCTCTGGGTTATGGCTTTGTGGTGCTTACTTTTAAGAAAAACTTTGAGCTGGCATAATTCTGTATCATAGTACAAGCAATTGTTTAGGAATTTAATAGGTAGGATCTTTTAATATAATTAAAAGATGGTGATGAGATATTACTTTATTTTGTGCTATTTTTGAACCCATGGATGGTAATATATATATATATATATATATATGTATATATATAATATATAATATATATAATATATATCTTTTGCCAATTTGTTTAGTGTTCTATAAATGTTTTTCTTGAGCATTTTTAAAATTTTCTTCTCGTTAATTGCCAAGAGTTAATTACTTCAAGAAACTGAATTTGGTAATTGCTTTTTCCTTAAAATTCTGCAGTCAAATTTGGGTATATTTTTACTGTATACACACTCTTTGTGTAAGAGAAGATAAATTTAAATTATGTAATTATGATGTACACTTTTGGAGCCTCTTAACCAGAATCACCAAAAGCGAAGAAGGAAGCCCCTGCCTCTCCCAAAGCTGAAGCCAAAGCAAAAGCTGTGAAGGCCAAGAATGCCAGGCTGAAGCTCATCTGGAACCACAAAAAAAGAAGATACGATCGTTACCCACTTCCACCATCCCAAGACACTGCGGGTCTGGAGGCAGTACAAATACCCCCAGAAGAGTGCCCCCAGTAGAAACAAGCTTAACCACTACACCATCATCAAGTTTCCCCTGACCACAGAGACTGCCATGAAAAAGATCAAGGAAAGCAACACATTAATATTTATTGTGGATGACAAGGATAAATAAGCACCAAATCAAACAAGCTCTAAAGAAGCTCTATGCTATCAATATTGCCAAGATCAGTACTCTAATCACAGGCCTGATGGAGAGGAAAAGGCACATGTTTGATTGGCTCTAAGTTATGATGCATTGCGAACAAGATTGGTATCATCTAAACTGAGTCTATCTGGTTAATTTTAAATATCTACTTTTCTCAGAAATAAAATAATGATTATGATATGCATTTTTAAATGTTGAAACATATGTGTTTTTAGACCATATCCAGCTACATTCAATTTCTATATAATCATATATCATGATTTCCATATCCTGAGAAGATATTTTCACGTATCTCAACATAATTATAGGCTATTTCAAGTGAAAACATGGTTGCAGGTGGAAGTTATCTGCAGTTTAATGAATCTGTCAAGCTACTCATAAACTTTTTCACATAAAGAAAAATGAAATAAATGTCACATGGATCCAAAAGAGATCCTCGTAATCAAAGAAATCCTGAGGAAAAGACAATGCTTGAGAAACCACAATATTTGAATCAGTTATGTACTACAATGCAATACCAATGAAAGTCGCATGCTACTGGCATGAAATCTGTCTGGCAGATTAATGAAAAACCATTGAAAATTCAGAAGGTTGTCCATGTATGTAACAGACTTTTTAGAAAGATAAAATAGCATAAATTGAATGCAGAAGAGGCACAGCTGACCCAGCAGCCAGGCCCACCACATGAGTGAAACCTCCTCACCAGGCCCACTAGAAGCACAGCCAACTCACCACTCAGGGCCAGCACATGACTGACACCTCCCCAGGCCCACTAGAGGCTCAGAAGACCAAGCAGCCAAGCACGACATGACTTGAGCAGCCCCAACTGATCAGCCAACCTCTGGGGATGCAGTTCTACACCAAAGGTCACTGCTATACAGAATGATACAGACAAGAAACAAAAGGTAATCTCAGCTCTGAAGTCCACCTGAACCAAATACAGGAGACTCCACCATAGAAGAAAATGAGAATCATGCAGCCAAAATCCCTGAATTACTAGCAGCTGAAGTAAACAAACAAATGCAGAAACACAAAGAGGAGCTCAGATAGGAGTTAACCTCTGAAGTTAAAAAGAAATCTTTGAATTATTACAGCCTAAAAATAAAGAAAGAAAGAAAGAAAGAAAGAGAGAAAGCTGCAAAAAAGAATAGAGGGAAGTAGATCAGAAATAACCTCTGAAGGAAGAAAAAAAGTCATCTATAAATTAATAGCGTCTGATGTAAAAAAAAAAAAAAAAAAAAAAACTGCACAAAGGTAGAGAGGAAATGAGAGCAGAAACAACCTCCGAAGTAGAAACAGAAAGGATAACTATAATGAAAAACTTAATAAGTTACTCCAAAGAAGACATTGATAAAAAATTAGAGGAGAATTGAAAAATGATGGATTCCCTGAATGAGCAATATAGGAAAGAAAGAGATCGCATGAAACAGGTGCAAAGAGATATACAGGAAAATAAAATCTCAAATACAAGCTGGCAATATCATATGAATGGAAGTGAAGATAGAATTTCAAATCTTGAATGCACAGTGACATATTCTTAAGAAAGGATCTCTTACAAACAACCAGAATGCAGGAAAAAAGTAATTCAACATCTTCAAGATGATGCAAAAATGAACAACGTGAGATAAGTAGGAATCAATGAGAAAGAGGGAGTCAATACAAATGATACAAAGAGAATATGGGCAGAAGTAATAGCAGAAAATCCTATACAGAGTACTTAAAAATATAACCTGATCTCTACAAATGAGACCAGAAAGAGCACACCAAATAGGGCAACAAATTAAACAGGAGACAAAAGAGTAAAAGTAGTAAGTAAAAGACATGTCAATCATAAGTCAATACATTTCAATTATAATCATTAATGTAAATTGAATCAATTCTCCAACTAAAAGAAATAGACTGGCAGAGTGGATAAGGAAACAAAATCCAACAATATGCACACATAACTCATGAAGAAAATCATAGGCTAAAAGTTAAAGGATGGAAAACAATACTACATGCCCCAGCCCCTCAAAAAAAGACAGCGGTATCCATCTTGTTTGCAGACAGTCTAAACTTCAAACCAAGACTGACTAAATGAAATAAAAAGTACCACTACATACTGGTTAGGAAAAAATTCAAGACAAAGAGGTAACACTCATAAAAGTGTATGCACCCAACATGGGAACACCAAGTTATATAAAACAAACCTTAATGGACATGGAAAATCTAATGTTCAATACCACAATGTTAACAGGAGACCTTAACAGCCCTTTATCCCAAAAAGATAGGTCAAGTAGACAAAAAATGGCAAAGAAGTAGCAGAACTTGACCAGATCTCAGAACATCTAGATTTAGTGGACATACACAGAGTGTTCCACCCAAGCACTACTGGATACACATTTTTTTTCAGCTGTACAAGGGCCATTTTCCACAATTAACCACATACTAGTACATAGATCATGCATAAGTATATGCATGAAAACAGAAATTATACCATGTACATTATGTGAACATAGTGCAATGAAACTGGAAATAAATGACAAAAGAAATCACAAGAAACCCAGAAATACATGGAAATTAAACAACACCCTTCTCAGTAACACATGGGTAACAGATGAAATTAAATAAGAGATTAAACAATGCTTACAATTTAATGAAAATCCAAACACAATCTATAAGATTTTATAAGATGAAATAAAAGCAGACCTTAGAGGGAAATTTATAGTGCTGAACTCATACATTAAGAAAACAGAATGAGAACAAATAAATACTGTCATGTAGCACCTAAACTGACTACAAAAGGAAGAGCAAATGAAACCCAAAGCCCAAAGATGGTAGGAAATTATAGAGATTTGAGCAGAAATAACTCCACTGAGACAAAGAAAACAATACAAAGAATTAAAGAATCAGAAAGTTGGTTCTTTGAAAGATTAAATAAAATTGATAAGCTGCTAGCTAATCTCATCAAAAAGAGGAAAGAAAGAACTCAAATTCAAGCAATAAGGAATGAATGACAAGGGTGAAATTACTGCACACCTGGCCAAGATTCAGAGGATCATTAACAGCTACTTTGAGAATGTTTACTCTCACAGAGTTGAAGACAAATGAAATGGACAGATTCCTAGAAAGGTACAAACTAACAAAACTGCATCAACAAGATATAAGAACTCTCAATAACCCAATAACAGTCCATGAAATACAAACAGTAATAAATTGTCTACTTATAAAGAAAACTCCAGGTCCTGATGGATTCACCACTGAATTCTACAAAAAATTTACAGAAGACATAATCCCAATACTCCTCAAACTCTTCAATGAAATTGAACAGGAAGCAATCTTCCCAAAATTATTCCTAGAGGCAAGTATTACACTAACACCAAAACCAGAGAGAGATGTAACTAAAAAAGAGAACTATAGGCTGATTTCTCTCATAAACATAGATGCAAAAATCCTCAATAAAATCCTCTCCAATAAAATACAGCAAATCATCAAGAAGATTATACACCATGCCAGGTAAGCTTCATCCTGGAGATGCAAGGATGGCTTAATATAGGAAAATCTATCAATGTAATCACTATATCAATAGAACCAAAGCCAAAAACCACATAATCATCTCAATTCATGCAGAAAATACTTCTTACAAAGCCCAATACTCATTCATGTTCAAACTACTACAGAAAATTAGAATAGAGGGCCTCTACCTCAATCTGATAAAAGCTATGACGGTAGAATGGCTAACATAATTCTAATGGGGAAAAGCTGAAGGCTTTTACTCTGAGATCTGGTACAGCACAAGAATGTTCCCTATCACCATGCCTATTCAGTATAGTTCTGGAATCATTAGCTATAGCCATTAAGCAAAAGATTGAAATAAAAAGAATAAGAATAGGTAAAGAAGTTAAAATATCATTATTTGCAGGTGACATGATAACGTACTTGGAAGATCCAAAGAACTCCATCAAGAAGCTACTAGAATTAATACGCAAAATCAGTAGCATAGCAGGGTACAAAGTCAACACACAAAAGTCAATAGCATTCCTCTACACAGATAATAAATACACTGAGAGAGAAATTAGAGAAACAATAACTTTTATAATAGCATTGAAAAAATGAAATACTTGAGAATTAACCTAACTAAAGCAGTAAAAGATCTATTCAGTGAAAACTAGAGTACTCTGAAAAAAAAAAAAAAAAAAGATCCTAGACCATCTCAGAAAATGGAAAGATATTCCTTGCTCCTGGATAGGAAGAAACCACATTGTGAAGATGGCCATACTCCCTAAATTGCTATACAGATTGTTATGGTTTTTGTCTAATTGTTTCCCCAAAGCCTCATGCAGTCATGGGGCAGGGATTTCTAGAGTTGGAGACTTGACTCATGATCCACTTGGATTATGTGTTTTAATACTGAGGAGATTATGGGTCTGAGTACTGCTGGGATTATGGGTATGATCTAGGGCAAATATGCTAAGGCAGAGAACTTGAATGTGATATAAAGACAGTCAGAGGGACCGACTTGCTCTGTTGGCTCTTCTGCCTTGCTTGGCCAGTTGACTCTGTCACCATTTTGTTACTGTTCCACTGCCATGAACTTCTGGCCTCTGTGTTGTGCCTTTCTACCTTGGATCCAGCTGAATATGGATTGAAAGCTACAGTAGCTGTGAACTAAATAAACCTTTCCTTCCTTCATTTTGGGTATCAGGTATTTGTCCCAGCAATGAGAGAAGAGTAACAAAGACAGACTTTGGTACCAGAGAATTGGGATCATTGCTGTGCCTAACCTGACCCTATGGATTACAAGTTTTTGGAAATGACTTATGGGAAGACATAGGAAAGGTTTGAGAGGTCCTCTACTTGTGAAGAGCTGGAAAAGCTTCAGCTATTGTGTAGGGGAGATTCTGCTCAGAATTTAGAATAGAATACTGACAGGTCTGCCTGTAAAGACCAGTCTGAGGAGGTTTCTGCTGGGAAAAAGGACAGCATTGGTAGTTGGACTCAAGATGATCTGTGCTATGGATTGGCTAAAAAACTGTCGGAACTTTGCTTGTGTCCAGAGACTGCCTAAGACTGAGATTAAGCATGGCAGATTGATTAATCTTTCAAGAGATATTTCAAAAGAGCAAATCATTGGGGCAGTAGCATGATTGCTATGGGTGGCTTTTAGCCAGATTTATGTTGAAAATCAAGAGTAAAGAGCCAAGAAGAATGATTTAAAACATGTGAGTTTGGCCAGGAAGGAAGCGCCAGGAGAACTATGGACTGCAAAGATGGAGCTGAAAGGATCTCCATTGCCGGGAAGGAACCAGAGAATCAAAAGAATGGCCTAAGGACATCACAAGAGGTAGCAGCTCTCTATCCTTTGCAGCCCCAGGATTGCAAAGGAGAGAGGCTTTGCCTTGAGAAAAAGCCACAGAGACCCAAGCACCAGAATGGTGTCAGCGGCTAAGCCAGGTTCCAAAATGGTGCCAGCATGGAGAATTTGTTCCTCAGAATCAAGGTCAGAGTGTTCATCAATCCAGGCACTCCACCCCTACAACCAAGAGAAAAGGAAGCCTGGCTACTGCTCCAGCTAGCAGCAGACCATGGCATCATCCATGTGACACTCGTTTTAGGCGCATTTAGAATGCAAGAGTTGTTAGGTTAAGTAGGGTGCCACTTCAATTCCAGAAGAAGGCCTGGGAAACCAGATAGTGTGCCCCTGATAGGGCAGTGTGTGAAGCAGGAAGTGAGAAGCCTATTCAGTGGAAACTCCAAAAGTCTGGAAAACCTGAAACGTGGATCATCTAAGGGAAACTGCAAAGGGGGAGCAAATCTCACCTAAGAGAGAAGCCATGGTAGAGAAACTACCACCAAGAGGGTTGAGCTGTGTAAGACCTCTGGAGTTCACAACTCAGTGCAGACTGTTTTAGATGTTCCAGCTGGAACTATGCAATTTAATGTTTTTCCTGCTGGGTTTTGGATATGTGTTGATCCCAGTGTTTTGTATTACCCTGTCAGTTTGCAGCTTTTGAAATGGTAATGTTTATCTTATGCCTTTGAATGTTGGATATGTTCAACTTTTCTATTATACAGAGGCTCACAGTGGAGAGTTTGCCTTGGATCTTGGAGGAGACTTGGGATTTTGACTTTTCAGCAATGCTGAAACCTTTGAGACTTTGGCAACTCTTCTAGATGGAGTAAACTGTCTTTTGCCCAAAGGGCTATCCATGGGCAGAATGCTATGGTTTATGTCTGATTGTCTCCCCAATGCCTCATGAAATCATGGGGAGGGGACTTTTAGAGTTTGAGACTTGTTTCATGATCCGCTGGGATTGTGTTTTAGTACTGAGGAGATTATGGGGTTTTAGTACTGCTGGGATTATGGGTGTGATCTAGGGCGGATATCCTGAGACAGAGAGCCCGAATGTAATCTAATAAAAGACAGAGAGACAGACTCACTTTTTTATTCTTTGTTGCCCTGGATGGTCAGTTGACTCTGTCACCATTTTGTTGCTGTTCCACCAACATGAACTGCTGGCCTCTGCACTGTGCCTTTCTGCCTTGGATCCAGCCGAATATGGACTGAAACCTCCAGTAACTGTGAGCTAAATCATCCTTTCTTCCTTCATTTTGGGTGTCAGGTATTTGTCCCAGCAATGAGAGAAGAGCAACTAAGACACAGTTTTAATGCAATCCCTATCAAAATACCATCAATAAACCTCACAGACCCAGAGAAATCATTACTAAAATTTATTTGGAACCAGAAAAGTCCTAGAATTACAAAGACAATCCTGGGCAAAAAATAACAAGGCAGGAGGCACTATAGCTCCTGACCTAAAGTTATACTACAAAGCTACAGTGATAAAATCAGCCTGGTATTGGAAAAAAATAGACCTGAATGTCAGTGGAGTAGAATAGAAGATGCAGAAGCAAATAGAAATACACTCAGCCACCTTACTTTAATCAAAGGGGTCAAACATGTTTACTGGAAGAAAGATAGTCTCTTTAACAAATGCTGCTGGAAAAACTGGCTCTCTACATGCCGAAAACTAAACCTTGACCCAGGTTTCTCACCATGCACTATACTAAAATCAAAACGGATTAAAGATCTAAATATTAAAAGAGAAACCATAAATCTCCTAAAGGAGAAAATTGGAGGAAATCTTGAAGATATTGTGGTAGGCAAAGAGTTTGTGGACAAAAGTCAAAATGCACATTTGACACTTGAAAGAATCAAAACTGGGACCTCCTCTGACTGAGAAGATTTTTCATGTCAAAAGAAATTACTAACAAAGTGAAAAGATAACCTAAAAATTTTGAAAAGATTTTAGCTAATAAGTATTTGGACAAAGATCTTCTATCTAGAATTTATAAAGAACTAAAAAATATTAGGGTCCCAAAACTCAAATGCCCAACCCAGAAATGAGCATTTGAGATGAACACCCACTTCTCAGAGAAAGAAATTCTACAAGCCTATAAATACATGAAGAAATGCTCCAAATCACTAGGCATTTATGAAATACAAATCAAAATAACACTTAAATTCCATCTCACCCCAAAAAGAATGGCTGCCATAAAGAAATCAAGCAACAATAAATGTTGGAGAGGATGTGGGGAATAAGGAACACTTTTCCACTGCTGGTGGGAATGCAGACTGGTACAATCATTATGGAAATCAGTGTGCAGACTCCTTAAAGAATGAGGACTGGAAATACCATTCAATCCAGTTATCCCCCTACCAGGAATTTTCCCAGAAGAACTAAGAACATCATATCACCTATGTTTATAGCAGCATTATTTGTGATAGCCAAACATTGGAAACAACCAAAATCCCCATCATCTGAAGAATGGTTGAAAAAGATGTGGCATTTTCATAAAATGGAATATTACTCTACTATGGAGGATGAGAAACTAGAAGACTTCATATATCAGTGGATGTATCTTGAACATGTACTCATAAGTGAAATAAACCAAATCTACATATGCAAATATTGTATAGTCTTCCTAGTATTAGACCTCAAAAGAATAATAAATAAATAAGCAAATAAACAAATAAGTACATATACAAATAAATAAATTTTGGGGATTACCAGGAATCAAACTCAAGACCTGGTGCTTTCTACATCTTTAGCCCCTACAAATTTTTTTAAAAGAGTGACTTAAATACAAAATGCATTTGAAAGAGTTAAAAGATATTTTTGAAAGTGTTAATGTTTAATTATTTGGCCAATCTTACATACATGTATCTATTAATCCAAACAGATTCGATGATGAAAAAAATGTAGTACAACCATTGTTGAATTTTGCTATTGTTTTGAAATTCTGTACTATATGAACTCTTGCTTGTTACTCTTTTTCAATCTTTGTTTCTATTTTTATTCTTAAAAAATTAAAACTAACAAATGAAATAATGAACAGTTGAACAACACAGAGTGACTCTGTCTCAAAAAAATGAGTGTTGAGGATGTGGTAGTGATTCAATATTGGCACAATAAATAAAGTTTACTAAAACAAAAAAAAGAATGAAGAATAATCTCTTTGATAAATCTTGATGAGAACAAAATTGAAGATACGTACTAATTACAAAGCTAATAACATATGTGAAATGATCAAGACTGTGTTGTGCAAGCATGCATGACAATATACCAAAAGATACATGTAAAAGCTATTCCTATCACTATAACTTTGTTAATGGATTTTTTTTTCCGAAAATTACAAAATATTCAATTAGAAAGGACTGGTCACTTATCTGGTTCTGCTGGAAAAACAAAATGGTCACATCAAAAGGTTAGAAAATAAAACATTTATCTTTAGTCCAGAAGAATATTAATGCAAGATGGATCAAAGGCTGAAGGTAATAATTACAAGAATTAGGTGTGATGGCTCACAACTGTGTCCCAGGCATTCAAGGTGCTGAGGCAAGAGAATCAATTGAACCCAAAGCGTTGACACCAGAATGAGAAACTACCTCAAAATATAGTAAGTAAAAATAAAAATGTAATATAAAGCTAGTGGAAAATATTTGTAATTTTGTATTTTTCATTCATTCCTTCTTTATTGCTATGGTTTGTGTCTAATTGTCCCACAAAAAGCTGATGCAGTCATTGGGACAGGCTTCTCGAATTTGTTATTGTTTCATAATCCTATGCTGGGATTATGGGTGTGAATGTCACACTCATCTTGCAGCAGATAGCCTGAATACAGTATAAGTAAGTAAGAGAGACTTGCTAGCCCCACAAACCACTGCTCCTGCTTTGCACTTTACTATTTTCTCTGCTATGAATGATTACCCTCTACTATCTGCCACTCTGCCTGGGAGCCAGCTCAGTATAGACTAAAATCTCCACTGCTATGAGCTAAGTGTATCTTTCCTTTCTTAATTTTGGGTGTTGCATATTTTGTCCCAGCAATGAGAGTAAAGTAACAGAGACTTGTATATACCACAAATTATAAGCAAAGAGCCTACATTGATAAAATGGGCTTCACCCAAATTAAAATTGTTCTGCATAAAATGAATCCATCAAGAGAACTCAAAAGACATGCTACGAAATTAAATCTTTATGAAAATGATACATCTGTCAAGAGACTTGAACACAGAATACACAGAAACCTGACTGAACAACACAAACATATACCCAATGGCTGAAGAACTGAAATAAGTACACTTTTATTAAAAGTATGAAAATGTCCAACAGGCATATGAAAAAATATGCAACACCATTAGCCCTCTCATCATTACATGGAAGCCTAAATGAAGACCACAGCTAGATATTGCCACCTTCATAGAGCATGGCTACAACACAGATTTTTTTATTTTTAATAAAAAAGTCAACAAATATGCTGTACACACATTAAAATAAAGTTTGGCAATTGCTCTTAGATGGTTAAGATTTTAGTAGTACATAAGCATGGAGGCTAATCACAGAGAATTATATGTCGTATCATATCATCTATATCAAATACCAAAAATAAATCTCTGGAGAAAAGAGGAAGTTTAGTGGTAGTATAGGTCTGAGTCACGTGTGATGGTTACAGTATAAAGTTCATTTCTGGGAGGATTATTCACTCTGCACTTGATTACACTGGAGAGCTTTACAATTCTGCAGACTACTAATTGCTAAAATAAGTCTTTAACATTGATAAAATGCATGATTTGCTATTGATATATCAACCACTTTTGTACAAAAATCTGTGGAATGCTCCTACACAAAGAAATACTGACTCACCTATCTTATGAATGTTTCTAATTCTGTACTAAGTAGTAATATCCTTTCCAGTTTTGCTCTTTGAACCGGCATCCAGTTATTGACTGTTCTCTATATACATTTACTTTAACAAATAAAAGTTATATTTTAACTACGTGGTAAATGTTTTTACTTGACCAGCAGCAAACGCTGTGGGAATAGAACTTGAAAGGCAAAGCTGCTTTTGCCATGATGCCTAGCAAACTGACTGCATTTCTGCTGCTGCTTCAGCTGAATAGTTACTTTGGTTTGGGGAGCTGTGGGAAAGTGCTGGTGTGGCCCATGGAATACAGTCACTGGATCAATTTAAAAACGATACTGGATGTACTTATCCAAAAGGGTCATGAGGTGATTGTTTTGAGGTTTTCAGCTGCTTTGTCTCTTGATGTGGAGAATGGATCTGCTATTAAATTTGAAGATTATCCTGTATCAATAACTGTAAGTGACTGGATAACTATGTTTGCAGAAGGACTTGAGAAAATTATTTTTGAGCTACCAAAGGAATCAACTTGGGGGTATTTTTCAACAATGCAAGAACTTGTGTGGAAAGAAACTGAAGTAACGAAAACACTATGTAAAGATACAGTCCTGAACAAGGAACTCATGTCAAAACTACAAAAATCAAGGTTTGATGTCATTCTGGCAGATGCCTTCATGCCCTGCAGTGAGCTGATTGCAGAGATTCTCAACGTCCCTTTTGTGTATACCCACCGCCTGTTTCCTGGCTACACATATGAAAAGTACAGTGGAGCACTTCCAGTTCCTCCTTCTTATGTGCCTGTTTCTCTATCACAGTTAAGCGATCAAATGACATTTGCAGAGAGGGTGAAAAATATGATGTGTGTGCTTTATTATGACTTTTGGTTTCAAACATTTAATGCAAATAATTGGAATCAGTTTTACAGTGACGTATTAGGTAAGTTCTTTTTTTCGTTTGGTATTTGGAATTCGTAGTCTTTCTGTGCCTTTGATGGTATGTTTTAAAGCATATGACATTAGAGAAATTCATCTTCACAATAAAAGTTAGCTGCTTCAGCTGCTGCTACCTCTCCCTTCGCTCTTACTTCCTGCTGGCCATCATGGAAGGTTGCCCTCTGCTATGTGCCACTCTACCTTGGAGCCAGCTAAATATAGACTGAAACCTCCAGCAATTGTGAGCTAAATAGATCTTTCCTTCCCTTTTAAAAAAAGAAAAATAATAATGCAATGTTGTGATGGAGATATAAAATGTTCTCTCAGATTCAAAATATTTTGGTCCAGGAGACATTATTATTTTCATTAGAAATTTCTGGCCATCACATTTACAGAGCACCTTCAGAGCACATACATCAATAATGCATAATTATAAGTACAGCTTCACATATTTACATTTATTTTTTGTATTTTATCATACATATTATTTCATCTGTGAAACCAATAACTTACATTTCCCTATGTGTCTTGATGAACTGTTACATGTAAAATGAGAAATTGTTATACATTGCTTTTCTAAGTAGTAGTGAAGAAATTGTTTGCCCTAATGTAGCTTGATTTCTTCATTTACAAATTAAACTATTTTCCTACAATATTTGATGGATCCCTCATGCTTGGTATATAAAGAGCTTCTATCCTAGATTTAAAAAAATTATATAAACTGAACTTAATCTGAACTCATCTTTCTTCACTACCTATATGTCTAAAGACATAACATTGAAGTATGGGCATACAAGTTATCATACTAGGACATTTGTTTATGATTATGAATGTGCGGAGGGGAGTTGCAACACTAAACTACACTCACAAATATCTCATACAATGATTTTCATGCATCTAAATGTAATACGAGAAACAAATATCTGATACATTTATATTCATAAATACTATCATGCACTTGTGAAATATGTGTGTATACACAAGTGTATGTATATACATAAATATAAAACATCAATGGCTGTCATCAAGCACAAGGCACTTTCAAAGAGCTTCTACTCCAGAATTGAAAACTCTTTCAGAAAATAACGTGTTCATCCACATTCACCTGGCAATCTTTGCACATCTAATAGTTTTAGAGTTCTTTTTCCTCCTCAGGAAGACCAACTACCCTATATGAAATAATGGGGAAAGCAGATATGTGGCTCATTCGAACTTACTGGGATTTGGATTTTCCTCGCCCATCCTTACCTAATTTCGATTTTGTTGGAGGACTCCACTGCAAACCTGCCAAACCTCTGCCTAAGGTAATCCTCTGCCTATGGTTCTGGTTGCTACGCTCTTTCAGCAGAACGTACTGTGATTTTCATTGAAAATATCTGATGGACAGTATCAAAGTTATAGAAAATGGGGAAATGATGCCAGCAAGCAGAAATCCTTACATACTTTTTCTGTTTCAATTAGGTGAATTTTATTAAATTTTATTATTTATTTTATTCTTTTTAAAGATAAAAGCAAATTTGAATATTTTGGTGCTATTACTTTAAAGTATCAGCATTATACACATGAGAAAACAGTGCTTACAAATATACTGACCAATTCCAGACTTTGGAAAACAAACTGTAAACAAGTAACCGAAATTGTGTGGAAATGTTATAATGATGAAAGACTACAGGTTTCCCCAGCTAGTGCAAGACTGTATATGACTCCAGGAAATTCCCCTTAGAAATCATGGCATTCCTAGCCAGGCGTGGTGGATTACGCCTGTAATCCCAGCACTCGGGAGGCTGAGGCAGGAGGATTGATGCGAGTTCGAGACCAGCCTGGGCTACAAAAGTGAGCTCAGGACCAGCCTCAACTGCATAGTGAGACCCTATCTCAAAAAGACAAAAAAAAAAAAGAAATCATGGCATTCTTTATGAAGAACACAATAATTTGTTAAGTATTACTTTATAGAATTAGAAATGTAAAACTTTTATTGAGCAAGTAAGTGACATTCAATTTAAGAGCATTTTGTCTTAAGCCTTATTGGCTTCAATGTGAGATAAGATTCTGTCTCAGTGGATAATATACCCAGTACAGTTCCGGTTTGATTAGGGAACACGAGTTCTTTGAATGCCCTCTATACACATGCCAGCAATTTATGAACCCCAAAGTGAAGTAGCTATTTAAATGCAGTGGCTGTAGTAAAGGAGAGAAGTGAGAAAACTTGAAGGAAGACGTCTGAAAAGATGAAGCACTCACGGGGGAAATAAGTGCAGTAGAGGAAAAAGTAGCAGAAGTGATGGGAAAGGAAGAGTGTTTTGAGCAGGTTTGGACATTCCTTAAGTTTCCCAAAGTAGACTTGAGATGCTATGTTGTCCATTCAAAAATGAGAGCAACAGGAAAACAAGCACAAAAGTTACACATTTATGAAGGAAAGAGTTTGAAAATGAATTTTCATTCTATGGAGATGTTCCTTTAGGAAGTAAAAGAAAAACCTCAAATCCTGTAGGAATAGGAAAATTTGTATCCCAGAACTCAGGGCTGAAAATAAAAATCCACACTCCACAGACACATGGAGCAACTATAATTTTCGCCCAAACTGGGGCCTCTCAACCACAGGTGCCTGTACATGCACTAGAGACCACTGAGTTATGGACTCAATTTGTTCACAAAAGCTGGTTGTCACTCAAGTTGGTTGTAAAACTATTTTTCAATAAGAAATCATGGAAATACTCATAATGCATTCCAAACTTCCCAAAGCACCTCATAGCTAGCCTTTAGAATAAAAAGAGTTATATAATGTAGATCACTTACCGGAAACTCCAATAATTTCCCTAACACATTCACTGAAAAGTTATAAAAGGTGCCCAGATTTCTAGAAACAATAGTTTCATACAGGACTCATCATTTAAGTTGACATCTTCAGCTTTCAGGGACGGGGAATGGAATGGAAGGTGGTTATTTGGGAAGAGACCTCTTCCATAGAAACATGAGGAATCTGGTTCCCTGCTGTTCTTTCTCTCCGTGGAAGAGTCTGTAGCCTACTATTATCTGCTTCTGGCTCATAAGACCTCAACATTTTCAAACTAAAACTGGTCTAAGATTGTTCTTGTCTTTTTGTCAACACTGTTCTATAGTATTAGATGATATTTTTGCTAAGCAAGAGAATTTAATGATTTGCTTTTCTTCTATGTGGCTGGGTGTTCTCTACAACTATTGGTAGTTCTGTCCATTTTCTCATAATTTCCTTTATTTCAGAAAAAAGAACTTTGCGCCCTGATTCTTGATACTCCCCTTCCTCTTCATAAAGTTCCTCAGCTGGCATTCTCTGTGCTTATCTGCAGTTGCTGAAGTTCCTCTGTAGATAGTTCCTCTGCATTGTCTGCCTGCAGTTCCTTAACATCAGCACACCTGCAAGCCTATTGATTATGCTATAGCAAAAATGTCATCATCCACAGGATCATTTGTAGGATTAGAATGCTCCTATATAGTCCTAACAATCGCTGCTGTATAATTTTAGTCCTCACTTTTTTCCATGCAGATCTGTGTCCTTAGGAATTCCCAATTAACTCCACCCAGGAAAAGTGTTGTGATGTTCCTTTCAGAACTCTCTAAGGGTTAAATCTCCATTTGAGGTCAGTCAAAAGCATTCCTTGGTATAGTTCCTTAAGGTTAAAGTGTATAAAGCATTGATCAAAATTACATCCAAAACACGCTTAGCTTTAGTAGATAGATTTTTACATATGTTCTTCTGACTTCACAAGTCTTTGTTTATAACTGTATAAGTAGCAGGCATTTGATCATTACCCAAGACTTTCCTTGTAAGATAAATCTTTCTTCCCTTCCTTACTTCTTTCTTTCCTTCCTTCCTTCCTTCCTTCTTCCTTCCTTCCTTCCTTCCTTCCTTCCTTTCTTTCTTCTTTCTTTCACTCTTTCTTTTGTTCTTTCTTTCATTCATTATTTATTTATTTTGTATTTAGTACTAGGTATACAGGGTCTCACTACATGAATTAGGCTCATAGGGATCCTCTTGTTTTCAGCTTCCCAAGAACTAGGATTATAGGAGCACTGCACAAAGCTCAGTCTTCTCAGCGCACCTGGGGACAGGGCCAGCACAGTACATAGGGAATCAAATCCCAGCTATCGAGTTCCTCCTAAGCAAACACTTTATTCCACTAAGATATCTGGCTGGACCTAAATTTCTAATCATAGCACATCATGGAGCTGTTTTGAATATGGCACTAGTTATAACTTGGTAGTTCCTAGTAACTAGATTCTGCCTGCCTTGCACTTTCATCAAGACCCTACATGCTGAGACACCTCAAAAATTAAACTCACTTCTTTTTCCATTAAATCTACCTCAGCATATACAGGAGAGTGATATTCTTAACAAAGTCTATCCTTACCAGCCTCAATAGACATTCTGTGAGTGGTTCAGAAATTTGATTCATTAATTGAATGCCAACTAACTAGTCGGGAGTGAAGACAGAGATTCAGAATATATACACGATGGCCTTGGGCAAGAGTCTCAGTATTCCAGTGATGAATCTGACCCTCTCAGTTTTGCAAACACAATGCTCATGAAAAGGTTTGTGATCCTTACTAAACACAGTCAGACAGACACTATTTCAGAACTCCATGATGTGTAAATGCACAATTATAATTGAAATTAGGCTCAACTCTGAGTACAAAGAAAGAGTTCTTTATAGACAAGATGCTAGGGGACAACTAACAATATAAAATTACTGTGAGGAAAAGGACATCATATAATGGACATCGGACCTAATAAAATTATTTCTGAAAAGACATGATGATCAGATGGCAGTCAGTAAAAGAGTCTGAAAACTTGAAAATTCATTAAGAATGATATGATGTAGCCGGGCATGGTGGTGCACGCCTGTAATCCCAGCACTCGGGAGGCTGAGGCAGGAGGATTGCTGTGAGTTTGAGACCAGCCTGGCCTACAAAAGTAAGCTCAAGGCCAGCCTGAACTGCATAGCAAGACCCTGTCTCAAAAAGCAAAAAAAAAAAAAAAAATGAATGATATGATGTCAATGCTGATGGATTTTTTACTATCATTCTAACTTAGACCATTTTTGCTTGAAATGAGGAACTTGAAGAAAAATAAGAAAACACTGCATGCAGGAAGGGAGACAAACTCTGACTTTAGAAGCAGTTTAAGAGAAGTTGGCTGGAGTTTGGTGAAGGAAAAAATTATTTTCCTAAATAAGGATACCCCCATTTTACTTCTTTTCAGACGCACATACATACACACACAATATATACTTACATATATATGTGCACTTACATATATATGACAGTTAGTCTCATATGAAAAATCCTTTCCAATAAGACTCAGTGTTTAGGTTTGTGAAATAACAAACTACAAAAAACAGTGCATTCTAATAAAATTTTAAAATGAGCTAGGGATCTAAGTGGTCTAAGTCCCTGCCTGGAAAGCACAAGGACTGAGTTCGATCCCTAGTACCACATTCCATGTCATCCCAAAAGCCTAAGTGTGCTGAAACAGGGCATGGTCATGGCACACACCTGTAATCCCAGTGCTGGGGAGGCTGAGAGAAGAGAATCAATGAGTCTGAGACTTGTAGTAAGATCCTATATCCAATAATTAAAAAGATAAAAAAAGTTGTTTATTATCCAGTAATTTCACTTCTGAAAACACGTGCACAGGTTAATGGAAAGACCTTGACAATAACAGTAATGTTCCTTACAGCAAATAGATTGAAGCAGTCTAGCTATATTTTAGGAGCTTTCTTGATAAACTATATGTAGTGTGTACATGAAAAGTAGTAAGACCTATAAGCACAGGTAATTTGGAAACATGATACGTTTAATAAACTTTTTTTCATAGGTTGAAAGGGAACATTTGTTCTGGGGATGGCAGTGCCAACATTTATGGCAGTCAGCTATAATATTGACCTCAGAAACATGCTGTCTTCTTTGTGCCAAGTCTGAGAATGATAGTAGTACTCCAGATAGCTAAGCATATTAAAGTGCCTGATAAGGTAAACACAGAGACTGGGGTTTGATCCCCAGAGTGCCATGGTGAGCCTGCCCCCAGGGCACACTGAGAATGCCATGGAGACTGGGTATAGTGGTAAACACCTGAAATGCCGGCATTTGGGAAGCAGAAAGCAGGAGTATCACAAGTCCAATCTGGGTAGTGAGACCCTCTGCTAAATATATAAAACAGAAACTATACTTGAGATCTCTTGCAAAAAAGTATATGGTACAGTACTAAATTAAACATCTGACAAAAAGGCATGATTACATATTTTAGATATCTATTTTAATTACTTTTAAAAGACCCAGTACTCTGATAATTACTAGTACTGTAAGACTTCATTTCCTCAGTGGTTTTTATCAGTGCTTTCATCTGTGCTAGCTAATATTGCTGTTTTGTCATGGGAAATCTCTTTCTTTTTTCATAGGAAATGGAAGAATTTGTGCAGAGCTCAGGAGACCATGGTGTTGTGTTGTTTTCTCTGGGGTCAATGGTCATGAACATGACAGAAGACAGAGCCAACGTGATTGCATCAGCCCTGGCTCAAATTCCACAAAAGGTTAGATGAGACACTTCAGTGGTGGACAACTATTCAGTAAGAGTCTGATTCCAGGGAACATCTGCTAATGAAAGCCAGAGGCACTACGTGGGGTTATGGGGATTACAACTAGCAAGTCCATAGGGTTATAGTCCCTAAATCCTTTTGATCACAAATATGACCACCATGTATTGTAGGTGACAGACATCAAAGTACAGCCATTAATTAACACTTGCCCTATTGAATTTCAAGCTTGATTTGACCTGGTTTTTTTCCCTAGTGAAATGGAAATCTTATTTCTCCCTAGTGAAGTGGAAATGCTTTCCTTGGAATATTGAACCATGGGACGTGTAACTCAATTTTTATTTTATAAAATTTAACAGATGAAATTTTCTTTGAGTCTCACAGGTGACTTTTACTTGCACTTCTAATCAATGCTGGGTTAGTTGATACCTTGGGAAGGGACTATCAGATTTTCATTTGTGTATAGCATAATAATGAACTGATTATTGTCCTCATATGGATATTCAGTACAACTTAAGAATACTTGCTTGAGTTTCAAATTCAAAGGAGGAGAAATGTCAACATTGTTTAGAGTCAACTCAATTGTTTAACTACCCAGAGGTTACTGAAGCATGCAAATCCATGTTTGCAGAAATATCATGAAAGCATGACTTGGACCACTTTACATGGTTCATGGCCCCTGCCTTGATTTATGGCTAACAATAAGTACACAGCTTCATTCTACAATACTCTTCTCCCTTGATGTTTCTTACTTGGATCTTGCCAAACATGAACTGAATCTACTAAAACAGTGGGGAAAATAATCTCCTTGTGGAAAAAAAAATAATCTCCTTGTGGATATCAGTGTCAGGTTCTAGGACTTTTTCTGAGTAACGGTGAAGCAGTCAAATACACCAACTTTGAGTGCAAGTACAAACAGAATGAATGAGACTTAGAGAAAGAGAAATTTCAATCTACCATGATAGATTTGCCACTTTTAAGCACTGCAATGTTTAAAAGAGGATGATGTTAGTGAAAAGGCCTGGTCTTTGATCTAAAATTCATTGCAGCCGGGCATGGTGGCGCACACCTGTAATCCCAGCACTCGGAAGGCTGAGGCAGGCAGATCAGTGCAAGTTCGAGACCAACCTGGGCTACAAAAGTGAGCTCAAGGCCAGCCTGAACTTCATAACGAGACCCTGTCTCAAAAAGACAAATAATAATAATAATAATAAATAAAATAAAATGCATTGCACCTTGGAAGACATCAATAAAATAACAAAATAAATGGTTACAAATAAATGTCCTCAAATAGCATCTTTAAAAGGTATTATATTTTGCACATCAGGTTTAGTGTAAAATATCAATTCCTTAGTACATATTCAGGAATTTTAATAGATTGTTGCATTAGAACCATAGTGATTATATCTGAAATATGTATATATGTTATTGGTAAACTCGTCTAAGATTCAACTTGTGAAGTACTGAGACTGCATGCCAAAGTAAATTAAGTGTAAATAGATGTAGGAAAAGTATGCATTTTATTTACGTCATTATTTCAGTGGTTATTGCTATCATCTCTCATTCTCATTTCTTGTCTTTCATATGATAGCATTTAATGGTGTAATTTCTTAAATTCTAACTTTTGATCATGCTATAATTTAAAATTTGACTAAAGTAATACACATTTTCGTACCCTAAAAGGTTATATGGAGATATGGTGGCAAGAAACCAGCCACTCTAGGACCCAACACCCAGCTATACAAATGGATCCCTCAGAATGACCTTCTTGGTAAGACTCCAGAGAACAAATCCTGACACATCAGTAGCAGACTATTGAGAAGATCACAGTTCCAGAGGGAAAAAAAATACCCTAAAGTTTTACTATGAGCAACACAAAAACCTCCAGATACTTCTCCATTAATGTTCCAATTGTAGGGGAAAATGAAGACCTACTATTGACATTTTATTACACACAATAACAGTCCTTTTGGTGAAAATTTTTCAATTGGCCCCCATCTTGTCTTTGTTTCTTATCTCTAGTAATTTATTCCTAACCTTTTGTCTATTTCAAAGTTGGCTGGAAATGAAAACTCTCTTCTTTATTACACCTGACTCTATGTTCCTTAGAAAATATTCCAGGTTCTATAATGATAAAGCACTTTGTGATGAAAATGAAGCCTTTCTGTTACTCCAGAACGATAAAGAATCCCTGCTTCTCTGAACTTCAAAGTCAGGAACTTCATTCTGTCTTTAGGTCCTGACACATCCTACACTTTCACATGGTATCTATTTCCCCTTGATTGTGTTCTTCCTTCCTGCTCATAGAGCATCCATGTTTCAGTTTATCAAGTCTCAAGGCACATACCTTGCAGTGTTCACTTACCTCAGTGGACTAAACATTTTGAACGTAGTTTCATGGTTATACTAATCCACTACCTAGCAAACACTTAATTTTTCAATACTTATATTGTAATTTTTTTTTTTTTTGTGGAACCAACAGTTGAATTCAGACTCTTGCACTTTCTAGGCAAGTTCTTATTCTACAGAGCTATCTCCCCAACCCACTTATTTTATTTTCAAGATTGATAATCAATAATTTTAATTAAGTTCTCCCATTTTAGGTCACCCAAAAACTAAAGCTTTTATATCTCACGGGGGAACGAATGGTGTCTATGAAGCAATCTACCATGGGGTCCCTATGGTGGGCATTCCTCTGTTTTGGGACCAAGGTGATAACGTTGCCCGCCTGGAGGCCAAGGGAGCAGCTGTTAGACTGGAGCTCCTCACAATGTCAAGTGCAGATTTGGTCAATGCAGTGAAGACAGTCATTAATGATCCTTCGTGAGTACATGCTTCTTTTATTGTTGTCAGTTATGCAGATTTGTATCTTGAGAATAAAAATAAACATCATCCTATTTTAAATCTAATTTTGAAAATGAAATGATTTAAAAGAAATTGCCTTTATACTCTCTACTTATGATTGTTTTTCATGACTGAGCAAACTGGAATTTATTCCACCTTACTATTAGGGATTTCAGTGCAGTAAAGAAACAAAAGAAAGGACATGGAGAGGACCACAGGATGATGGCAGGGATCTTCTGACATAAAACAAAGTGGAGTTGAATTTTGGCTAGTGACGGAGCGTTTTTGTTTTGGTTGGGGGAGGTCAGTGACATATACACAGCTGACTGGGGCTCACTTGTATGAGGGAAATTTAAAAGGAGTGTTGGCGGGACTGGGTTAGAGGAGGAAGAAGTGGTCACTGGGAAGATAAACTGTTGTTTTGGGAATCAGCTATGTTTTACAACCATCAAAATAATTCAGCAATTTATACTTAGGCCAGAACCTGTCCCTTACACTAGTGGTTCTCAGCCTTTCTAATGCCATGACCCTGCAGCACAGTTCCTCATGTTGCGGTGACCCCAAACCAAAAATTAATTTTGGTGGCTACTTCAAAACTGTAATTTTGCTACAGTTATGATCCAGAATGGAAATACCTGATATGCATTATGTATTCTCATTGCTACAAATCAAACATAATTTAAACAAAGTGATTAATCACAAAAACAATATTTAATTATATGTTGAGAAATATTTATTACTAATTCCAATAAATAACATTTCAACATGGCATAGCATGGCTTTAAATATAACAACAATTCCAAATAAATAACATTTTCCAATGGCTTTAGGTGACCCCTGTGTTTTGGTCATTCGACCCCCACTGAGGTCGTGACCCACAGGTTGAGAACCGCTGCCTTACACCAAGAGAAAGCACACACAAAGGAGAAACATGGATTATATCAGTAAGTGGATTTTATGCAGAACATTTTCCAGAATGTGGTTTTTGGTGGAGTGTCTAAGAAATAGAGGTTTACGTTAGAGCCTGTCAGAATATGGGCACAGTTTATTAAAAAAAAAAAAAAAAAAAAAAAAACTCAATAAGTCACATCCATAGTGAAGGGATATTTGTTAATTTTATTTAAATTTTAGAAAGATTACAAAAATAATTTTAAAAACATTAGAAATGTTAAGAATTTTACTATCCAAAATGATAGGAGTTCAACAATCCTTGTTATGTTGCATATTGTTGCCTTTAAAGAAGTTGTTCAGTTTACCTGATAAAAACCTGTAAGATTCACCAAAAACTTATAGAAATGAAACAGAGAAAAAAGTTTAAACATTAACTGTTCCTTTCAAAAGATCAACAGAAATCAGCGGTAGGATTTATGAAGCTATTATATATATATACATATACATATGTATATATATATACATATACATATATATGTATATGTATATATATAATAGCTGAGTGATGCTTCATTGTATAAAAACAATACATTTTTTATCCATTTTGCAGTTGATAGGCATTTGAGTTCTTTCCAAGTTGTACCTTTGGTAAATTGTGTTTCTATAAACATGGGTGCACATATATCTGTTGTGTAGTTTCAGTTGTGGAAAAATACCTAGGAGGAGAATAGCTGGGTCAAGTACACCTCTATTCCTAGTTTTTTGAGAAATATCCTCACTGATTTCTGTAATGGTTGTACAAGTCTGCTCTCCCACCAAAAGCTGTAAAGGGTTCTTTTTCCCCACAGTTCCTCCAACATTTCTTATTCATTGACCGTTCTTGATGATAGGCATTCTTTCTAGAGTTAAAAGGAATCTTAGTGTTGTTCTAGCTTTCATTTCTTGAATGACAAATGCTGTTGGATATTTTTCCATATATTTAATTGTAATTTGTATTTATTCATCTGGGAAATGTATATTCATCTCAGATGCCCATTTAGGTCTTTGAATTTTGTGGGCCCGAATTTTTCAAAACATTTATAAATTCTGAATAGAAGTCCTAGTTAGAGATAGTTAGATCATTTTTTCCCCAATTTGTGGCTTTTCCTTTTACTCTGCTGTTGATTTTTTTTTCTTTTTTTCGTTTTTTAAAAATATATTTAGTACAGGGTCTATGAGGTCTCACTACAAAGATTGTACTCATACTGATACTCCTGCTTTCAACCTTCCAAGTACTGGGATTACAGGTGTCCATCACGCCCAGTCTCAATCCCCTTCTCAGCCCTCTCTGGGGGTGGAGCTAGCATTGCACACCCAGGATCTAACCTGATTTTAGTTCTGTGCCCCTTGGTGATTTCTTTTGATGTGCAGAAACTTTCCAACTAGTTGAGATCTCAGTTTGCTGATCACATCATAGGGTAGATTTTTCTTTCTTTCTTTCTTTCTTTCTTTCTTTCTTTCTTTCTTTCTTTCTTTCTTTCTTCTGTATTTTTTAGGAAAGGGTCTACAAGGGTATTTAGAATCTCACTACTAAATTGGACTCATAATGATCCACCTATTTACAGCCTGCCAAGAGCCATGATTACAGGTATACACCTCCATGCCGAGTCTCAATTGCCTTCTCAGTACTCCCCCAGGCAGGGCCAGCAATGCAGGACCAGGGATCAAACCCCTGGTCCCTGAGCCTGCCTGCCCGTACTTTAATCCACTGAGCTATTTGGTTAGCCCTGAAATCTCAGTTCTTTATTCTTTAAAGTACATTTTATATAGTTTTTGCTCATGAACTCTGCCTATTCCTGTGCTTTTAGGATTTCTTCCTACTTTCTCTTCTAGTAGATTTAGTGTTTTAATATCTAAATCTCTGATCCATTTTTACTATAATTTAGCCTATGATTATAGCCATGGATCTCAAGTTAGTTTTAGGAATGTGAAAACCAATATTTATAGCACCATTTACTAAAGTATCTACCTTTCTTCCAATGAATGTGTTTGGGCCCTTTGTCAAAGGTAAGGTGGCTAAGTGCATTTGTAGTTCAGTCTGCATCAT
>PVJA010011447.1:0-18278 GCA_004027025.1 Myocastor coypus
AAAAAAAAAAAAAAAAAAAAAAGTATAGAAAAAGAAGAAAAAGAACACCCTGTAACCATTTGAGCCAAAGATCTGGAGGATGAAGTTTCCCTTTGCGGTTCCCTTTACAAGTCCTATCAGTAGTGTCCCTAAAAAGTGAGGAGCATGCTACAACTGTTCACAGAGCGCTGGAGGCAGCGAGGCAGTGAAAGGATGAAAGAACGACTCAGACTGTACTGCTTTTTCTTGGTGCTCTGTCTTGGAACAATTGTCTTCAAAGGCATTAACAAACCTAGAAGTAGGAAAGATCAGAGAGAAATGTGGTCAACCCTGCCTGTGAGCTCAAAGGTAGTATCAAGAACAGCTGAGCCTTACTGAATACTTACTCTGTGCTGTGTTCTACCTATATAATAATTTCACTTAGTCCACATGAGCCAATGAGCTGGGTCCTAGCATTACCTCTATGTTATAGGAGGAGACCTGTGGTTTGATGTTAAATAAATTGTACACTTAATCCATGGAGTTCAGACAACTGATTCCAAAGCCCTGTTCAAGATACCTAAAAGATCTGAATTTGACAACTCCACATGCCAGAGAGAGAGAAAGCATCTCTTCAGTTATAACAGTACTTGAAATTAGTAGATCTTGGGCTGAGGGTGTAGTTCAGTGGTACAGTGATTGCCTGGTATGCCCAAAGTCCCGCATCTGATTTCCACAGCACAAAAATGTTGGGGGTGGTCTGAGTCTTCAACACATTCCTCTAACTGACCCTTTACAATTCTAAGAAAGTGCAGCCGGGTGTGGTGGCTCACGCTTGTAATCCCAGCACTCGGGAGGCTGAGGCAGGAGGATTGGCGTGAGTTCGAGACCAGCCTGGGCTACAAAATGTGAGCTCAAGGCCAGCCTGAACTGCATAACGAGACCCTGTCTCAAAAAGGAAAAAAAAAAAAAAAAAAAAAAATTTTAAGAAAGCAAGTCAGATTTTCACTAAAGATGATTTGGTTATAGATAATATTTTCATAGTTATATATATATATATATATATATATATATATATATGGAAACTTCTTTTTCTAGATTTCATGGCCTACACCCATCAGTTCCCTTGTATAAATAACAGATAAACAATATATATGCTCATGGATAACACTTATCTGGTACTTGTACCAGTCACACTAATCACATTACTTTATTAATCCACTTAAACCTTCACAGCAACTTTAGGAGTTAAGTGCTTTTTTATTGTGATAAAACACACATAACATAAAACTTATCATTTTCCCCATTTTAAGTGCCCAACTCAGTGACATTCAGTGCGTTCACATCTTTGTATAATTACCACCACCATCTATTTCCAGAATTTTTTATCTTACAAAACTCAAATTCTCTATGCGTTAAACACTGATGCTCTGCTTCCTCTGGCCCCGGGCCCTGATATACACCTCTCTGCTTTACAGCTCTAAATTTGACTCCTCTAAATACCTCATCTGCGTGTAATCACATGCCATTTACCTTCTGGGTTTTCCTGCCTCACCGAGCACAGTGCCTTCAAAATTGAGCTGTATCATGCCACAATTTCCTCCTTCTTAAAAGCAGAATATTTTTCAATTTGTGTGCGCACCACATCTTGTTCATTCATTCACATGTTGATAAGTACGTGGCCTGCTTTCACAGTTTCTTTATGAATACTGCCCTGTGAACATGAGGCTGTTCATGTTTCTCCACTCACCCTAGACAGAGTCTCCCTATGTAGCCCAAACTGACTTTGAACTTATTGTGTAGCCTAAGCTCACCTTAAACTCCCAGCAATCCTCCTGCCTCAGCCTCCCGGCTGCTGGAGTAACAGATGTGCACCACTGCACCCAGCATCTGTTCATGTTTCTGCCTTCATTCTTTTGTGTATCTCCTCAGAAATGGATTGGCAGACATGTGCTCATTCTATTTGTAATGTTTTCAGTAATCACCACACAGTTCTCCATAACTATGACAAGTTTCAAGTTCTTCATTTTCTTACCAACAGAGACTGTGTTTTTGTCTTTATTTTTTATTTTTTAAATATATATAATTTTATTACTTTTAATAAGAAATAATGAGGCAGTTTCAAAACATGTTAGTAGGACAGCCACAATAATTAATATGATGCATATTGTCATCTTCATAGTAGTTGTTCAGAGTACAAGATACAGACATAACTTTTCTAAACAATATTGATACAAATACTTCTTCTCATTGAGCTAAGGGAAAGTAGTTGTATGCATAGTCTAATATTCCACTTGTCTTTATTTTGTTTGCTTTGCAGTACTTGGAATCAAATATAGGTCCTTCACACTAGCCTACATCCTCAGTCCTTTTTTATTTTCAGATCAGATTTAGTTGGGTTTGAACTTGCAAACCTCGTGCCTTATCCTCCCTGAATGCTAGCATTATAGGCATGTGCCACCACAGTCAACTAAATAATAACACTAAATAAGATGTCATTTCAGGTTTGATTTGCATTTTCCTAGTGATACGTGACACTAAGGATTTTTTCATGTACTTACTGGGTATTTGTGTATCTTTTTGGTACATATTCAAACCCTTTACTAATTTTTCAACTGGGTTTGTTTGTTTTTATTTTTATGGCTGGCTCAGCCTGCCCTGAGGGCAGGGCTGACGCAGCATGTGGTGCCTGGGATCGAACCCGCGGTCCCTGCAGCCGCCTGCAGGTGCTTTAGACCACTGAGCCATCCTGCCGGGCCCCCTCAATTGGGTTATTTAGTTTTTCTTGTTTAGTTGTAGTCCTTAAATATTTTGGATATCAACCCTTTACTTGATAAAAATTTGCAAGTACTTCTTCCCAATGTACAGGTTACCTCTGAATTCTAGTAATGGTGTGTTTTGGTATACAGTTTATGTGGTGAGACCAATTTATGATTTCTCTTTTCTGTTCTATTGGTCATTATATCCAAGAAATTGTACCAAATCTTATGTTTAGGCATTTGTTCTATTCTGAGTTAATTTTTGTATTTGATATCAAGAGCACAGCTTTGTCATCTTCCATGTAAGAGACTGAACTGCAGACCACTCACAGTCATAGAGACAGGATCCACACCCAAGCAGACCATGTTAACAGGACCTGGGCTCAATTTTTATTGTGTGCAATCTTAGTTGCTGGACCTTTATCATCTGTGGCATATGGCTAGGCAGATGCTAGAGGGTTTAGTCAGGAGTTAAGGTCTGTCACAAGACTGCAGCTATTAGAAGATATGGGACATTTACAATTCTCTTCTTTATCCCCAGTATCCAGGAACAAATGGTAACCAAAGGTATGTGGTAGAAAGAGTCATCTGCATAGTCCCAGAAATTACCCTGCAGAGAAAGACTGGCTGAGGGGTGCTGCCACAGGCTGAGCCCACAGAAGCTCCGCTCGCAGCCTTCTCATTTCCAACCCATGGATCCAACACCAAGGCAGCACCAGCCCCACCTGCGCATGGTGCAGGCTAACACTCTTCTCCCCAGGCCTGGCTTTGCCAGAGCCCCATGGCACTAGGAGACACCAGCTCTGCCACCCTGAGAACAGGGACCAGGAGCCGCTCCTGGGGCACTGCAGTCAGCAGCAAAATGGGAACATTACCAGAACATTACCAGGCCTTTTTCTTTTACCTGAGATAACAGAGAGTTGGATTTAACTCACAGGCTCCCAAAGCAATGCCTGCCAAGTAGTCACAGGGTTAGCACATATGTGCCAGCGTGTGGCAGAGGGAGGCCATAAGCACTGCCCAACAGGACAGTGCAGGCTAGTGAAGGCAGCAGATTTGTGTTCCATGGACCCCAAATACAGGGGGAAAAGATGAACTATAATTTATTAGACACTGCCGTGTCCATGTTTGTGTCCTGTGTCCGGCTTATTTCCCTTGTTTCCTCCAGTTTTCTTGTTTTGCTGCAAATGGTAGAATATCTTCTTTGTTTTGGTTTAGTTTTTGAGTCAAGCTCTTGCTATGCAGCCTTGCTGACTTCTCAATCATAGACTTCTAGGGGCTGGGCTTCCTGTGTGCGCCACCACGCCCTGCTTACAATGCTGTCGTGATCTATAGCCAACGTCCCCCAAGCCTCCTGCACGGAGGCAGGGCTTGTGGAAGAGGCCTGGATCATGTGAGCCACCCATCCCACTGGCCCGTTGACCCTGCTCTCTGTCACCCTGACATGAGCAGCTTTTCCTTTACTGTGTTCCTCCACCATTCCCCTCTGCCAGGCCTCCCTGACTTGGAGCCAGTGAACTACAGACCAACAGCTCTACCTACTATTTACCAAATGGATCTCTCTCTCTCTCTCCCTCTCTCTCTCTCCCTTTCTCTCTCTCTCTCTCTTAATTTGCAGGTGCTAGGTATTGCATCTCAGTGATGAGAAAGTGATTGCAATCAGTATCATTCTTTTAATGGCTGAATAGCACTCTGCTATGTATATACCTTTTCTTTATCCATTGAGCACCAAGGTTGGTTTTATATTTTGTATCTTAGCTATAATAAACAGTGTAGCAGCAAAGAGTGAAGTGTTGGCATCTCTGTGACAAGCTGATTTTATTTCCTTTATATATGCACCCAGGAGTGAGATGGCTGGATCGATCTTTAATTTTCCAAGGAAGGTCTATACTATTTTCCTTCATGGCTGCACTAATTTGCACTCTAACCAACGGTGAAAGAGGCTTGTGTTCTCCTTCCTCTGAATCCTTGCCAGCACTTGTAATATCTTGTCTTTTTGGTCAGAAGCAGTCTGCCTAGAGTAGGAGAGGGCCTCTCCTTCACACTTCCATGATGGCAAGTGATGTTGCTCATTGATTTCGTAAATTACTGCCCACTAGAATTTCTTTCTTTTTTTTATTTTGAGAATTATCCATTCATATCAGTTGCACATTTCAACTGGATTATTTGGTCTTCTGTCGCTGGCATTTTTTAAATTCTTGTACATTCTGAATATTAATCCTTTGTCAGATAAATAGTTTGCATTTTCCCCTGTAGGAATAGGCAGAAATTTCTTAGTTTGATAAAATCCCACTTGCCTATTTTGCTTCTGTTACCTGTGCTTTGGGATTTAATGTAAAAATTAAACAAACAAAAAGTTGTCTTTACCTATGTGACTACAGAGTCCAAGTGGCTTCACTGAGGTGGCCAAAATAGGGACTTTTAGGTACAGGTGACCAGGAGCCCAAAGAACAATGGAGAGGGACGTGCAGGCATTCAGACCACTCAGACAGGGCCGGCTCTTGCTGGAAACACACTCAAAGCAGTGGGTGAGCCCCATTGTATAGGACTTTGCCTGCTGGACCTAGGGTTTCTGATGCCTCTTTACAGAGAGTCTGTTCTAGCTTACATCTAGATTCCCCCTCACATACCCAAGCTTCATGTGCCCAGGCAGACAGGGCTTTCAGAAGATGATCGGTTCATGGGGCTTATAGCTGACTTGCTGTTAGCAAGTGGGGTCATGGGCTGGGGAGATAGCTCAGTGGTCTAAGCTCCTGCCTGCCAAACTCAGGGACTCAGGTTCGTTCTTAGCTGCCACATGCCGTGCTGGCCCTAGAACTGGGCATGATGGCTTATGCCTATAATCCAAGGGCTGGGGAGTGTTAGAGGCTGAGACAGGAGAATCACTATGAGTCCTAGCTGCATAGTGAGACCCTGTACCAAAGAAAGAAAGAGAGAAAGAAAGAAAGAAAGAAAGAAAGAAAGAAAGAAAGAAAGAAAGAATAAAGGAAGGAAGAAAAGGTCTCAAGAGCTGGTTCCTAGGCAGATGGACTAGAAGATTCTATCCCCTTGCTCCTGACTTCACTCTCTCTACCTTGTAGTAAGTGGCTATTTCTCAGTCAGGCCCTTGTGCCTGTTGTCTTGCCTCAGGACAATTGATTATGAACTAAAAAGTGAGCCTAAACAAACCTTTCCTATCATTTTCAGGCACTGAGTAAGTTGAGTCTCAGTGACAAAGAAAGGGACAGGTACCTGGGCATCTTTTATCTCTGCATTGGCAGGCCTGACAGGCATCAGTAAGGCAGCGCAAGCAAGTCTGTGGCTGGAGAAACGCACATGGTGAAGTGTGCTCAGGCACATCAGTAACTCATCGCAGAGAAACCCAGGGCTGGGGTTCCGGGCTGCGAAGCCCAGGCAGCCTGAGCAGTTGGAAGCAATCCACAGCCAGCCTCCTGCTGTCCTCTTTATATCCCTCTCAGAAACTCCCACCCTAGTGCCCTCTGTCTCCTTTTGTGCTTTAGAGGAACCTGGGAATGAGTAGTTGATCTAAGATAAAGTTGGAGACCCATTGAGGAAATATAGGTGAGCAGAGGCCAAGTTTATTTATTTATTTTCTTATTACTTTTGATAAGAAATATCAATATGATAGTTTCACAACACATTAGTAGTACATTTGCAATAATTGACACATTGCGTATTGTTAGAGGTCAACATAAATAAATTAACTTTTAATATGTTTCCAAGACTGGGCATGGTGGTGCACACCTGTAATCCCAGCTCTTGGGAGGCTATAAACAAGCGGATCACTAGGAATCCAATCTAGTAGTGAAACCCTGAAGACCCGGTAGACCCTTCCCTAAAAATTACAGAAACAAAACATGTTTTCTGCTTGTCATTATAATCTAATCATATTACTAAATTTTTTATTGTATAGGGGAAAAGCAGAGGGCTGGAGAGATAGCTCAGTGGCATAAGTGCCTACCTGGCAAGCTTATGAGGACCTGAGTTCAATTTCTGATACCATAAAAACATAAAAGAAACAACAATAGCAAAAGCTATCTGTGATCTTTTTGCCCAGCTCCTTAAAGCTGCTATTATCAGCTGGCTTGCTGCTAGGGAGTGCAATCTGGTCCCAAGAGGTGGGCTTAATCTACTTCCTGCCAGTCTTTCACCATAATTATACATATGTAAGATATTGCAGTTTTATGAGATTGTCATTGTACTACACATGCTGTCCTGGATCTTGCCTTGTTTCTACTTAAAATATTACTCAGATCATGGGAAAGGAGTACATGGACTGGCCCTAAAAGCCTCTCCCAAAGAGCCCTATGCAAGCCTTGGCCTTCTGAATGTTGCAGGTTGTCCGGTGATGACAGTGAGACATTAGCACTTCACAGGTGTCATTTGAGAAATTATCAAAAACCAGAAAAACAGTAAAAACTTAGAGGCTGTGGTAGACAGAATAATAATCCGCCCACATTGTCTACATCCTAATCCCTGGAATCTGTCCATTGGTTAGGTTACAGGACAAAGGAAATTGTGGTTGAAGATGAAACTCAAGTTGCTATTTAGGTAGGTCTAAAATAAGGACATCATCTTCGATTATTTGGGTGGGCTCAAGCAGATCCTTAAAAGTGGAACACAGAATCAGAAGGAGTCAGAGTGATCGAAACATGAGAAGGACTCAGTACAACATTACCGGGATCCATTGCTTCTCTGTCTTTGAAAGGAGCCATGCCTGGCTCTTAGTCAGGAAACCAAAGAAAGCATCACATCTACTGCAGCTCTGCTGTCTGAGCTGTCCACTGGGGTTAAAAGCTCAGCTACCCCTAAAAAAATTAGAGGAACAAAGTTTAACAAGTGGAAGACATTTTCTTTTAAAGAGGAAAAAGAAGGGGGGGGGGGTAAAGAAAAGTTATATAGCTACTCTAATAATAAAGAGGAATTAGGGTAGGGGGCTTGGGGGAAATGAAGCATTCACGAGCCTTTGCTCCCAGCTGCTTTTAGAGGGATGCCATGGGCTCTTTTCCCCAACCAGAATTTACCATAACTGAACTGGCTCTCAGACATCTCTGTCAATGGTCATTTCTTCCATGTCTATGTGCAGCTTCTTTCTGTTTACTTATCCTTGACCTACCTTTCAGGGTTATCCTTGGGATGGGCAGCAGGTTGGCAAGGGAGTTCCCTATTGAGAGTTAGCTTGAGTGAGTAAGGGGGCATGTGGATGTCCATTGTACTCCCTAATTATATGATGAATGTAGTGACCCTGGAGTGTGTGTGTGTGTGTGTGTGTGTGTGTGTGTTAGCACAGAGGTGTGAAGACATCCTGTCTTAAAGCTGGTCAGCTTCCTTTGCTTCTCCTGCATTCTACTGGAAGTGGGAGTAGCTCATTGTCTGTGTACTTTCTCTCTGTCTCTGTCTCTGTCTGTCTGTCTGTCTGTCTATCTGTGTCTGTCTGTCTGTCTGTCTGACTGTCTATCTGTCTCTTTCTCTCAGTGAATTCCCAAGGACATTTATTGCCTCTTTTATCTGTTTTTTTTTTTTTTTTTTCATTTTTCTCCCCTGTCCTTGCCCTGTTTCCCAAGGGGAAATCGTGTTAGTGAAATTTGTTTTTAATTCCATCTAGTTAGGACTAGTAGGAAAGACTTAAGCTTTTTGTCTGCAGACCCCTACCTCTGCAAAGGAAGGAAACAGGTTCTTCCCCACAGCTCCACTTGCAGTGCTGGGAGATCCGAAACCCTTTCCTGTGTGGTGTAGGGAGGGGAGTGGAGGGGACTTCTCATCTCACAGTATATAGCTAAGTGAGACACACTCCTTTATTTCACTTACTTCATCAGAAAGTCCAAGAGGGCCAGCATCACTGAAGAATTGGGAAGTATTGGGGTTGGGATTAGAACTGATTATTCATCTAGTTATGACTTTCCAGCAATGTGTCTCCTCTGACTGAGATGCACTGTGAAATCTAGTTCTTTTGGGTTATCTGATTCCAAGCCCCTTGAACTTTCCACAGCTTCTATCATGCTATTAGTGCCATTTTAAAGATAGGTGCACTAAGGCTAGGAATGGCCCAAGATCGGAACTTCCTACAAGGAAGGTTGACCTTGAAGCAAACACCTTATGCTAAATTCAGGGCACTTTCCTGGGCTTTCTCCTGTGCCCACTGCTGCCTACCTCTCTGCTTATGCCTTGCATACCCACTTGATATCTCCTACAACCATTGTTCAGCCTCCTCAGCCTGTGGGCGTGAAATGAAAAGACCATTTTCAGAGGAAAAGGGATTTGGTGCCTGTAGCATGTTGGAGTGACTGAAGCTCTGATTTAACGAGCCCTGGTACTTTCCAGACTTGGTCCTTTTGTTATACGAAATAATATACTTCCTTTCTCATTGAGTAAAGGTAAGTCAGCTTTTACTGACTCCTAACAAGTGTGAATATGTTGGTCTCCCTACTCTTACAGTTCCTGCTCTCTGGAATACTCACCGAGGCACCCGCTTCACAGCCATCATTTTTTCTTACTTTATTTGACCTCATGCTGGTTCATGGTGTTCTCTCCTGGTCCATTGGTGAGATGACAAGTTCTTAAAGACCAGGAGGCTTTATGCTCGTGTGGTCTGGAAGACTGGACTCTGCTTCTGACCCCACGGATAACTGGCTGGGCCTTTTACCCTCTGCATAGTCTGAGTGTTTCCAGCCAAGTGCATGTATTGGAAACTTAGTCTCCCATGCAGATTTTGGGAGGTGGAACCTTTTACAGCTTATCGGCTCTGCCTTCAGGAATCTATTGATATTCTCACAAGACTGAATTAGTTAAGGGAGTAGGGTCCTGATAAATGGATAAGTTTAACCTCTTCTCATGCCATTTCTCACAGGAACATATGTATATATACACATCTATCTCTGATGGGTGCGCACACATACATGTACAAATAATTTTCATAGGTATATACATGTACATACACATGTATGTCTCATGGGCACAATATGCATATATAAACAAGTTTTATGGGTGCACATACATACATGCATGTCCATTACTTACATGTGTACATACATGCATATATAAACAACCCTCATGGACATACATATGTGCATATACACCCATCTCTCATAAGCATACATATGTTCATATATACCCCATCTTACAGATGCATACACATGTGTATATACTCATTGCTCACAGATACATGTGTATGCATATATACCCTATCTCTCATGGTGCCCACATGCATATGCACACACACCTCCATCTTTCATGGGTACACATTTGTAGGTATGCACCCACCTCTCAAGGGCAACCACACAAGCATGTAGCCCCTGTCCTCAGAGGTGCACAAGTGTGCGCATACACTGCATCATGCACAGGTTCACTTGCACACAAACACATACATCCATTTCTCATGGGTGCAGATGGGTGCTTACACACCCCTCCCACACATACACATGTGTGTACACACATTTACTCTTGTGCCCTTCTGCATTCTCCCAAATAGTGATGTAACAAGAAGCTTCTTACCAGATTCGGGCTCCTCAACCCTGGGCTCACCAGCCTCCAGGACTGTAAGAAGTGAATCTCTGTTCTCTTTAAGTTTCTCGGTCTCTTGAGTTCAGTTATAGAAGCAGAAAATGGACCAAAACACCCTCTCACCCCAGACTACATTACTGCCTGGGGAAAGGCTGAATCAAAAGGTAATAAACAAGCTGCATTTTTCTTGTTAATTCTCACTGAATCATTGTGGATAATTTTCATGGTGCATCAAAGAATATCTGATGTTTCTATTTGTATGGATTCAGGAGTAGAAAAACCTAGTTCATAGTGATAGAAATTAGATTAGGGGAAGGGCAGTGGCTGGGAAATTGCACAAGGGAGCTCTCTGGGCTGATGAGAATATTTGAGGTTTTTTTTTTAAGAGAATACAAATTACAATTAAAACAGAAAAAAATACAAGTGATACAGATTTTCACTTAACAAAGTAATATGAATTTCACAGTATTTGTTGTAATACATAGTGTTGTCTTCCAACCAGCTATTCATATTGCCAGATATATGCATGCAAATTTTTTTTTGTCTTTTTTTTGAGACAGGGTCTCGCTGTACAGTTCAGGCTGGCCTTGAGCTCAGTTTTTTGTAGCCCAGGCTGGTCTCGAACTGTCACAGATTCTCCTGCCTCAGCCTCCCAAGTGCTGGGATTACAGGCGTGCGCCACCATGCCCGGCTTATGCATGCAAATTTGGAGGGAAAAATAGAAAGAAATGTATAAGAAATTAAGAAGGCAAAAAGGGAAAACAATTGGAAAAAAAGAGATGAAACAAATTAAAGCCTTAACTGCTTTTTTTCCACAGACCAGCAGAAATGCACAGTATAGTTATCCAAACCATCCTGCTTACATACATAGATAAATTTCTTTCCCCCACTCCCTCTCCTGTCCATCTCAACTCAGTAACTCTTTTTAACAAGTTCATCCCCTTTTACCAGTGTCCATTGTACCCTTCAGATTCCATTTTTCTCTTTCAGGTTCTCACACTAAGCAGACAACACGATTTTTACACATGTTCTGTGCTTTGCAGTGTTATAAAGTGTCTATAGTTGTTCCTTTTTATCCAATGGAGCATGCAATCTCTGCATATGTTATTATGTATGAAATATGCCTCAGTTTATGTTATGGTTTGTGTCTAGTTGTCCCCCCAAAGCCTCATGCAATCATGCGATGGGGACTTCTACACTTTGAGATTAACTCATGATCCACTGGGATTATGGGTGATCCAAGGATGAGCTCATGGGTCTGAGTACTGCTGGGATTATGGGTGTAGCCTGAGGCAGATAGCCTGAGGTAGAGAGCCTGAATGTAATGTAAGAGAAACAGAAACAGACTGTCTCTGTTGCCTCTATTGCCGTTGTTGCAGTTCTGCCAGCATGAACTGCTTGCTACCTTCTGCCATGTGTGAATGTGCCTTGGAGCCAGTTGAGTGTGCACTGAAACCTCCAGTAACTGAACTAAATAAATCTTTCTTTCCTTCATTTTGAGTGTTGAGTATTTGTCCCAGTAACGAGAGAAGAGAAACTGAGACAGTTCATTTTAACACATTTAAGAGAAAACACATTCTGAGATCATGTCCAGTTCAGCAGTCAAGAAGGCCATACGTGATCAGGAATGACTGCCTCAGACACGGAGAAGGTGAAGGATGGCAGTTCAAGCTCCACATTTGCTCCACTGTTTTCTTTTTCTTTTAAGGAGAATAATTTTTTTTAAAAGATAAAAAAATAGGGGCCTGGCAGGATGGCTCAGTGGTCTAAAGTGCCTGCTTGGGAAAGCTTGAGCAGCTGCAGGGACCGCGGTTCGATCCCCCGGCACCACGTACTGCGCCAGCCCTGCTCTTGGGGCGGGCTGAGCTGGCCATAAAAATAAGTGAATAAACAAACAAAGGTTCTGAAACAAGAAAAAAATAAATAAAAAAATAAACTTAAAAAAAAAAAAAAGATAAAAAAATAAACATTAAAAACAACAGAGAATTTAAAAACAGGATGGCAGGAAATCAACAATGATTGTTATATCACCTATTGTTATCTTCAAAGTAGTTGTTCAGATGACCAGATACAGCCATGCAAAATCAATCAAAATTTTTTCCCAGAAGAACTGAAAACATCATACCACAGTGATATATAAACACCCTTGTTTATAGCAGCACAATTTGTCACAGCTAAATCTTGGAAACAACTCAGATGCCCATCACCTGAGGAATGGGTAAAAAAGATGTGGTATTTTTATATAATGGAGTATTACTCAGCTATAAAGAAAGATAAACTCAAAGCTTTTAGAGGTAAATGTGTGCAACTAGAGACCATACTCATAGTGAAATAAATCAGACGCACATGTATAAACACTGTATTGTCTCCTTAGTGTAAGAACCTAAATGAGCAAATAAAATCCAAGAGGTAGAATAGATAATTGTAAAAGGAAGAGAAACTGCTCAAAAGGAAAGGACTCCGATGGGGAAGAGAAAAGGAAGTGTGTGTGGGGGAAAGATATGCATATATACACAGGATAGCTAAGATGATTATATTACTAATTTCTATTGGTTTATTGAAAGGAATAGTTAATGCTTATTTATTATTTATTTATTTATTTGCTTTGCTCTTCTTATACTCAGCTTGCCACCCTCTGAGAGTTTCTGCATCGTTTAACTCACTTCATAAAGTTACAGTGTGGTGAAGGCTCCTGTATAGTGTAAATCCCTAGCCAAATCTAAGATGTTGCTGTACACTTGCTCCTGAGATTCCTTGCATCTCCCTAGCAGAGCGGAAACACGGCAGAGCCGCATATTCTCAAAATACCAGGCTCCCTGTGGGTGGGCTTGAGCTTGGCTTGTCTGTCCCATTATTCACCTTACAAACATCAAGTGCTGATGTTGATTTGCACACTGGCTTTCCTGCTGCAGTACAGGGGCAGTTTGAAGGAACTAAGATGGCTTCCACAGGCTGACCAAAGTAAGGCATTTTTCTTCTCAGGCTTTATCCTTTCCCAGTGCTCTGTCACAAGATGGAGCCTGGAAAATGTCATTTCTGCTCTTCATTCCACTATGGAAGTAGTGGTCCTTTTGGGGATTTCTCTGTAGCCTCTTGGTTTATGTCTCTCAGCCAGCCTCCAAGAGGGCTGATTTGGGCACCTCTGTTCCCTACAGGGAGTCTCCAGATTACAAGGACGGTGCCAGGCGGGCTGCACCCCTGGGAGGCTCAGGCTCTGCATCCGTGATGATTTTCCACTGCTCTCCCCACAGAGGCAGCAAGACAGCCCCTGGAAACCTTACTTCTACTTCCGAAGTCAGTCAGAGAGCCAGGCCCAGAGGCAGATCCAGCCCGGGTATTCTGCCAAGAGATACCTCCGAGACTTCTTACGGACGTGGTCCCCCTCTACCACATACAGGCTCCAACGTGCAGGTCAGTGGGGAATGAGTTCCCCATCTCTCATTCTGGTGCCAGGGTGTTTTCGGTCAAGGCCTAAAATACCAAGATTTCAGGCTCCATCCCTTGTTTGTTTGGGTTGTTTTTGTCTTTAGAGATGTAGTTCAGGCTGTTCTTGAGCTCACTATGCAGCCCAGGCTGACCTTGAATTCATGGTAACCCTCCTGCCTCAGCCTTCTGAATGTTGAGATTACAGGCATGTGCTACCATGCCCAGCTTTGGCCCAATCCTAATAAAGTGAACCCCTGAGCTTCGTAGCCCCCAAGCCTCTATCTCTGACCACCAAGTTTGCCCCTTAGGCTCCCCACATCCCCTGAAGGACAGACTCCTCGAGTCTCTCTCATCCCACCCTCACAGTCCACCTCCCAGGCCAGCACTTCCTGTCCAACTTTCCACACTCAACCTCAGAGAGCTTCCACCAGTGTAAGTGGTGGAGGCTCACCTGTTCTTCACAAGGTGAGAAGCCAAGGGTTTGTCTGAGTTCATTTAACCAAAAGGAGAGCAGGACTAAAGTCCACTCTTCCTTGCCTTTGTGCCCCTAGCTCCACATTCTTCCCAAGATTCCCTGGCTCCCCGTCTGAGGTGACCACCGAACTATGGGAAGCAGGGATATAGGAATTCCTCCCTGTAAAGGTACAATTACAAGTAAGATGGATAACCTTCTGCAGAGGAACAGAGACCCCTCCCAATATACTCTGCAAGTTCTGGGTTAGAGTGCAGAGTTAGCACGCCCACACCACTCCACAGACAGACAACGAGCCTCCCAGTACTTTGGACATACTGCCATTTAAAAAGATTCCAATGTTTACCTAAAATTCAAACTTAACTGGACACCTTGTGTTTGACTTGGCAACCCTTTGGGGGATGAGAGGCGAGCAGCAAGACCTGCCAGCATCTACTCAGCTATTTGCCATTTCTTCAGTGCCCACAGCAGGCTGGACCACCAGAGGAATTCTGGCTCCCTTTATGCTTTCATGAGTCTACCCTGGGAAAGAAGAGAAACCAGCTCTCTCCCAGTAAGTGGTGACTGCAAGCCAAGTGAGAGCTGTGGGCTGGTCTGGCAGTCGCTTTTGCTGTCATGGCAGTCCCATGGTTACAGGCTGTGCCATTTACTTTACATGTGTAAGAAAGGGCCTCTTAGAAAAGACATTAATCATCAAATGGGCTGAGGCAGTGCAGGCAGCTGTCTTGTAGCCTGGACCTCATGTCTTCAGGAAAGGACTGGCCACCCCACATCAAAAGATACTCAGACTCTTCCATGGGAGTCATGTGACCAAATTGTGTGGTCTAGGAAAAGACAGGTGTGCGGCGCGCCCTTGGGTCCTTGCCATGATTCCTTGCCTGGGCCCTTCTTGAAGCTAGGTCCTTAAGCCTGAAGAACAGTATTGACACTCAGCTGAGACACCATGAGCCTAACTGCCCCACCACATTCTCCCCTCACACCTCAGAGTTTACCACCTTTGTGATGCTAGTTTGCTTCTGCTCCCTTCTTTCCACCCCAATCAGTGATAAGTCCTGTCTACCCATCAGGCCCACATCTCCTACAAAGGCTTTTCTGGCAACTCTTGTCAATATTGAGCTTTTCAATTTGTGTTCTTACATGACCGACCACACAGTTGAGAGCGGGAGGCCGCTGTCTCACCCATAGACTGCGTGCCTTTAAAAAGAGTCCATGTCTGGCTCTTCAGTACCTGCCTAGCAGAAGGGCAGGCTCACCCGTAAGCCCTGCACAAATACTGTAGAATGGTTGAATGGAGAGGGTTGATGATCGTGAGGCTCACAGAAGCAAGCAGTGCTACCAGTGGGTTGTTCTTCCTGAGACAGGGCGGTACTTCTGCTCAACTGCAAGGAAACCGCCGTGTTTCTTCGGCTGGGAGGAATAGTTCTTGGGAATAATGAAGTAAAGGAAGCACACATGTGCCACAGCAGACTCCACCTGTTTTTTTTTTTTTTTTTTTTTTTAATTTTATTTATTTATTTATTTCTTGTTTCAGAACTTTTGTTTGTTTATTTATTTATTTTTATGGCCGGCTCAGCCCGCCCTGAGGGCAGGGCTGGCGCAGCATGTGGTGCCGGGGATCAAACTGCGGTCCCTGCAGCCGCCTAAGCTTTCCTAAGCAGGCGCTTTAGACCACTGAGCCATCCTGCCAGGCCCCTGTTTTGTTTTTGTTGGGTGTTTTTCCCTATATCTGTCTCTTGCTTCTCCTACTTTCTCTCTCTCTCTCTCTCTTTCACTGGTGACAGCACCCAAGACCTTCTCACTGAGCAGTATTTATTTATTTATTTATTATTATTATTATTTTTTTTTATTATTATTATTATTATTATTATTTAGTATTTTTTTCATTTGGAGCTAAGGGTTATGCTAAGCCCCTAAGTTTCCCAGACTGAGCTCAAGCTTGAGATCCTCCTGCCTCAACCTCACAGGGTGTTGGGGTTACAGGAATGCACCTCTACATCTGGCTCTTCCCACCCTCTAATTGTCTTCCTTGGTGGGCACTACCTAAACTCAAGACTAGCGCAAGTGGGGTAGCTCGCAGCTCTTTCCGGACTCCTACGAGCATGCTTCCACCACTAACTCCTAACCCACTTCCAGGATACATCAAGGATTCTGTGCTGCTCCAAGACACTCAACCTAGTGTGCCAAAGAATTTCAGGATACAGCAAGACCTTTCAGGTGTACCCCCAAAGTACCACCTCCTGCCTGTCATTCCACCATTTTGGATTCAACAAGGGAAATCTTTTGAACAAGGTACATGTTGTTTTTATGGCTATTTTTCAAATATTTATATTTTAATATCTTAGAATGGAAGGCGCAGGGAGATAGCTCAGTGGAATAAGTGTTTGCCTGGCAAGTAAAAGGTCCTGAGTTCAATCCCTGATACTGAAAACAAAATCTTAGAATAGGGATTTCTAAAATAAAATGTAGGAATCCCTGTCATCCTCTTCTGTAAAATGAGGAGCATAAGCTACACCAGCACTGTCCAACAGCACCTTCTAGGGTGATGGACTGAACGTATGTGCTAGCTAATATGGTGATCGTTAGTCACACATCTAATAAGCACTTGGAATGTGGCTAGTGTAACTGTAAAACCAAGAATGTTATTTTAATTACTTAATAATTAATCTAGTCACTCGCAACTAGCGGCTACTGTATTGAACAGTGAGATCTAGACTCTAGATTTTAGGCAATTCCTTAGACAATATCAGATGTGTGCAGGGTGGTATGGCCATAGACTAAGTGATTCCTTAGGTCTGTTCCACCTGAATACTCTTTAATTCTGTGGTGTTTGTGGCAACATCATATGGGAAAAATATTGACTTTAGGCCAGAAATCTGCATCAGAATGGCTGTTCTTTCATTCACTAAATGTAAGATCTCCAGTTTCTCTTTCCTCATCTCTGTAAAGGGCACAGTGAGACCTACCTTACTCATTCGCAGAAAATTAATACAGACTATAACACATTGAGTACTACCAGAACCTTACTGGTCAGTATTATTCTTGAGAACTTGAAGCAATAAACCATCCAGGAGCTGCCTCTGGTAATGGAGCTAGGAAAGATGGCAAGTAGCAGCAATGAGCACATGCTAGGGTCTTGGAGATCTTAAGAACACAAAAGAGCAAGACCTCAACAAAACATAAACCTATTTTTTCCCCTGAAATCAAAAAGGAATTTTCTAGACACAATGGCAGTGCCTGACAAGGCCCTCCTTGTCCTTGGTGGGATGGATGTGGTTAGGATAAGCAAAGATTCTAGATTATTTGGGGTGGGGGGATAAGGACATAGCTTGACAGCATCAGGCACCCCAGCCATTTGTTGTATTTGGGTCTCGAGTCTGGCATCAGAGAACTCTAATCATAAGCATGTGTAGATTGTCTATATAAAACCTGTTGACCAGGTAATTTTTTCCTCTTTCATTAATTAATACTCAGGTCTATACCTTAGTCTCTATGTACATTTATTTATTTATCTATCTATCTATCTATCTATCTATCTATCTATTTATTTATATTTGTTTGGTGATACCAGGGATCAAACTCAGGGTCTTGCACTTGCCAGGCAAGTACTTATTCCACTGAGCTATCTCTCCAGCCTCTATGTACTTTGTTAATGTAAATCTAAAGCTAAGACCACTTGATTCTGAAGCATTAAAGAAATCATAAGTCTGAGCCAGAATCAACCAGATAATCCCACTATGTGGAGGACACACTGCCCTTTCTTAGGGGCATCTTTCTCACCACGGTTTTCTCTGCTCTTTCTTCAAAACCCCTATTGTCTCCAGCTAATTTCCTTATATTTTGAAGCTCTAGGACCCTAAAATACTGGAAAGGGATTTTAGGATTTTCTGGTGGTGGACCACTACAGACCTAAGGAATCACTGAATTCTCTAACCAATGCTATCCACCAAAGAACTGCCACAGTACAGCAGAAAACAGAAAGGCAGTATAGAGTAGTGATTAAGTGTGTGGCTCTTAGCACAAAATTCCAAGCCATCGGACTTCCCTGGGCCACAGTTTCCTCATTTATAAAGTAGAGATAAGCATGCTACCTTTACTTATAGGGCTGTATGTGGGAATGGCATCTGATAATGTAGTACATAGCATATAGTAAGTGATCAACAAGC